>CAUYON010189080.1:0-54330 GCA_963573935.1 Arctocebus calabarensis | reverse complement strand
TTTTTTTTTGTAGAGACAGAGTCTCACTTTATCGCCCTGGGTAGAGTGCCGTGGCGTCACACTGCTCACAGCAACCTCCAGCTCTTGGGCTTAAGCGATTCTCTTGCCTCAGCCTCCGGAGTATCTGGGACTACAGGCGCCCGCCACAGCGCCCGGCTATTTTTTTGTTTTGCAGTTCGGCCGAGGCCAGGCTTGAGCCCACCACCTTCGGTATATGGGGCCGGCGCCCTACTCACTGAGCCACAGGAGCCGCCCCCTAGAATCATTTTCAATTTTAACTTAAAATACTTGACTCCAGTCATGTTATTTTCAGATAACATCTGAAAATTCAAGGATACATCAATCAGTTCCTGGCTATGTATCTTTCAGCCATGTCACAAAAATTTCTGATTTCCCTTTAGCATTTAATAATTGAGTCCCTTGCAGAAATAATTACTATCAAACTGTTACTTAAGTGACTTTATAAGTAATAAATTCCACAGCACTTACAGTTTTGTTCTGTCTCCTAGAACTTTTTTTTTTTTTGGAGGGACTGGTTCTTTATTTCAAAAAGACACATGTCAATATTCAGTATCAAAACAGTTGCACTACTGGTTTTCTTTCTCTCCATTGGCCCCAAAGAGACCATACCAAAGGAGAGTACATTTTAAGCCATATAAGCTACAGGATGTACACCCAACAGGCCTCACTCAGAGAAACCTCACCAAAATGTGAGGACTGGGCAGGGAAAGAATTAAAAGATTTTCAGTACACTGCCAGCTCAAAGACTGTAGAGAGCTCTCACAGCCAGATGAGGTGGCCAGGGTGCTCCAAACCAACAAAGCAAGGTTTCAAATAATATAAAAATTTCAGAGTCTTGTACATAAGCTATTCAAAATTTCTCCAACACAGACTGTTGCAAAGTACAAGGAGATGGCATTTTTAGACATAGCAGCTTCGGACCCAGAAAAGGGTGATGAGTTTCATAATGCTAAATTAGTGGCAAAAACTTAATTTTCTTTAAGAAGGTAGGAGAGCAATCATGTGGTCCACTGAACTTAAGATAGAACACCTTTTAAGTTATTTTCTAAAAGCTCCTCCTCAGCTTCTGAGATAAACTATTCTTGTTCTCCTACCTAGACTTCTTTGCCAGCACTATCTTCTCTTACTGTGCCTCAACTATTACATTAGCCCAGGTTTACACTTTAGTATTCTACTCTGTATGGAACAGTGATGATCTAGCCCACTGACTAAGAATTTACCCCAGGAGCCTATAAAAGAACAGAGACTCCGGGCTATGCTGGTCCTAACAAATCTCACAATGTCTGAGGGTGGAGCCAAATACCTGTATGTTTCCCAAGAACATGTTGACATTCTCATAGTTTGAAATCCACTGCCCAGACATTTCCTCAAGTTTGTAACTTTAATCCTATCTCTAGCCTCCCCCTACCTGCCCCAGAGCGTAACAGTATGACCAAGAGACAGCCCTTACTGGACAAAGAATTGGTTAGAACCCTGTCTCTATCACTTAGTATACTGTCAAGATTATGGTCTGTGGTGAGAATTAAATGACTCAATGTGTGTACAGTACTTGGCAGAATGCTTATCCAGAAGTGGGTATTCTATTCAATAAACGACTACTATAGACATGCCCCAAACGATCATCCATCTCTATTCCCACTCTCCTCAAAGTGGCCTGCCCTCCAGAATTCCTTATTTTGATAGACCCAATTCCTACTACTTTCCCAGGGTTCAGTCTGCATCATCTTTTCCATAGATCAATAAACTGCTATATTCTTACTCATGCTTATCTGCCTGACATGTTGATCCCAATCTCCCTCCACCATTCCATGTCCTTCTCCAAGTAAGTTCTTTGGTAAGGCCTCTCTTGACCATTCCAGCTTGAAGTAACCTGTTCATATACTCATACACATACCCATATAACCATTAGAAATCAATCAACTATCACCCTGTGACATCTTTAAGTGTCCTAACATTTTCCCTGATATTTAAATATTTACCTGTTTATTCCTAGTTTATAAGTTGCTGAAGGGGATAGAGGCTATTCGATACTTTCCTGTATATTCTCTGCATCTTAGATCCTAACATACAGCCAAACCTCAAGTGAAAGATAAATATTACAGTCACCTGGGTTGAAGCATGTTAAGTAATCTCACACCAAGGTTAGAATCTCTTCATGGTTGCCAAGACCAATCTTGTATGAGGTCTGAAGAAATTTTTTTCTTCAACAAATTCCTCTGCTAAGAATTTCAAACTAGATTATAATTCAAGTTATTAGGTGAAATGATTTTTCAAAGGTAGCTCAAGGAGACTTAATTGGAATGGGAGAGGAAGATGATGGTCAAGAACCCTAACAAGGGTTTGGACTTACCAAAAAGAATAGATACTATATAAGCCATAAGCACTAAATTTACTGTGTTAGATAAACAACTTGTAAAAAATTTTGACTTCAACTATGAAAGTGCAATTTATAAAATCTGGGTTATTTGACTGAGGTCAGGATAATCCCTATTTTCAATATTAATATGCATAGCCAAAGCTTTTCAGAATGAGCCAAGTCACTTCAGAGGTGTTCTTATAACTATTTCCCTTAAAAAATCTTAAATTTAGATCATATAAAAGACACTGGGAAACCATACAAAATACTTCAAACAAGTAGTTTCCCATTTATAAAATCAGTACTCTGGATCTTACACTCAACCCAGTTAACCTTTCCTTCATGGGTACAGCTGGGATTGACTTCACAAGTAATTTCAAATAATCATCATGCTGTGTACCATCCCACTTTGTATGACATGGTTTTACATACAAATACACAAATGACCTGTTCGCAACACTTTTTTCTTGTTCTTACTAGAAACATGAAACCTGATACATTAGAAAGATACCAAACATGCAGAAATTCCTAGGAAGTGTAATGTAATCATCCTAAATCTCCATAGTGATTTAAAGTATTTGCTTACTAACTGGAAAAACTACTTAATGGGCTTATGGTGTAGACTAGCAAGAAAAAGAGAATACACTGAAATTCACATTTCCCACAGATTATAAAATGTTAAAGACTGCAGGGGAGAGATCATTTAGAAAAGCCTCAGATGGCAGCCACCTCATAAACTAAAATCTATTTTAAACTCTTATGACACACTGAGAACCTGTAAAAAATCCAGTGTACCGTGATTTCTCCCTTTTACTACAAAGTATGTGAATATAAGTTGTCCAGCTAAATAAACATCAAGGAACACAATCAAACCTGAAGAAAAAGTAGTTAGTACAGATCAGCTATTGTAGTCACCAGCTACTAAATGTCTTCAAGAGATGAAAAAAAATTCTATTCACAATTTTTTATCTTACTTAAAAAAAGAGCAAAGAATCCTATTATATACTGGAAAAGTGCTTGTGATAAGCTGCCAAAGCCCCTCACTTGATGAGTGGTGGAGAGAAAAGTGCTCAAAAGGCTGGCAAAACTAGACAATGCAAATACTAAGAGTAGACAAAAATCAGACTTTTCCTGACACTGCCTATTCATTTCCCTAAAGTTGTGGTTACCTAATTTTATAATTTGTGGGACAAGAAAAAAACCACTGTTGCTAAAATATCTGTCATTCCTAATCTGATGGCATACTTTGTTGTTATATACTTTAACACTCTTAACACGGGAGTTTAGAAATCAGTGTTTGTAAATGAGCAACATTTTTATAGCAGTAAGTCCTTCTGTATCATTAAATCACAACTAAGAGTGAAAGCCAAGGTTAATGGAAAGTGTCAAAATTTTAAGGATATTCCAAATCTCTAACCAAGATTTTTAAACTTTGGCTCCCATATTAAAAGAAATTTTTCAGGCTCAGTGCCTATCACGGTGGTTATGGTGCTGGCCACATCCACTGAGGCTGGTGGGCTCAAACCCAGCCCAGGCCAGCTAAGCAACAATGACAACTGCAACAGAAAAACAGCCTCGTGTTGTGGCAGGTCTCTGTAGTCCCAGCTACTTGGGAGGCTGAGGCAAGAGAATTGCTTAAACCCAAGAGTTTGAGGTAGCTGTGAGCTGTGACACCAAGGCACTCTACCAAGGGCAACATAGTGAGACTCTGTCTCACAAAACAAAAACAACTTTTCAAATGTTCGAATTAAAAAATAAAGATATATTGGGCGGGGCCTGTGGCTCTGTGGGTAGGGCGCCAGCCCAAAATACCAAGGGTGGAGGGTTCAAACCTGGCCTTGGCCGAACTGCAACAACAACAAAAAAATAGCTGGGCATTGTGGTAGGCGCCTCCAGTCCCAGCTACTCAGGAGGCTGAGGCAAGAGAATTGCCTAAGCCCAGGAGCTGGAGGTTGCTGTGAGCAGTGTGATGCCACGGCACTTTACCGAGGGCAATAAAGTGAGGCTTTCTCTCTACATAAAAAATAAAATAAAATAAAATAAAATAAAGATATCAAGTAAAACAAAAGTTCTGGCCTAGAATGTGGAAGTATGACACTTTGGTGAGGGAAGGAAGTTAGTTATGGCAGCAGAGTACATAAAGGACTTCCATCTAGAAAAAAAGACCCAAAACATTAAAACCTTCACCCTATCAATTATAATGCATTTTGACCTCTAAAAACCCTCTTACCTGTTTACAAGAGTTTATACAGCTGTTTGCCACCGGACCACCACCTTGCAGAGTATAACCGTGGCATCCTTTGTTGATAATCACCTGTTGCCTAGCAATCGTCATCCCGCATGGAGACAGACAGCACCTTCCATCCGAGGTTAAAATTCAAAACAAGCCCAACAAGCCTGCATTTCAAGGTGGTCTTCGTCTGCAACTAGTTAAGTTTAAAACTGGCAAACAACAACAATGGTGTCTGAAGCCAATGGTGCAGCACTGCTGGTTTCCTCTTGAACTCCAGCGTTGTCACTGTGCACCGAAGTCTCCTGCTGCATACAGGGGAGTTGTTCTCCTGTACTGGGAACAGGCTTCCAAAGCTCAGGAGCCCCTGTACAGGATAACGCAGGAACTAAAAGCAAATACTTTTCCTCCTTAAGGATGCCTCCATTTTTTTCCTCACAATCTGTACTACCAACCGAAGTGACTGGGCCTGAGTGTGCGTTCGTACCTATGAAACCGTCACGGTGCATGCACATCCAAGGCATGTGGAACCACAGGTCAAATAAGGCACAGATACCAAGTAATGGTTCTAATTACAAACGCTAGCTCTCAGGAACTCTTCATCCATTCAGAACTAAACCCATCACTGTATAACTCTGGTAGGAAGCCCCTGGAGATGGAGGAGCTCCTCAAATGTGTCAGGAAAGGCTTTATTAACATCATTAACATTTAAAAGGCAAACGGAGCATTTCTCCTTCTTTTGGCAATTTGGTGCAAATGTTAAGTGCAAGATAAAGCAATTTCAAACTTTTCTTCAAATTAAAAATGAAACTAAGGCCAAACGTGATAGGTGAACAAAATAAATCAAAACTTAAATTTCAGCAACTCCGGCTCTTCAAACCAGCAAAGCCCCCGACTCGTGCACTGTGGTGAGGCATAGGGTGCTTGCCCCGGCTTCTTGTGTGCCAGCAAACAGCACCATTTCCTCATCACGTTGAGGACCGAGAAGCAAATGATCCCCTTCACTGCAAACAAAGGGGGTCACAGTAACACTAGTGATCCTTCAGAATTGACACACCTTGATAGTCAAAATGAAATTGATGGTCTCCCTGCTTCTTGCTCAAGACATACAAGATCTGAGCAGCAGCAAGTACCCCCTCAGCTGCAAACAAAGGGGTCAAAGGTTTGCCGTCAATTCACTTCCAGGCAGAAAAACATTTTCCTCAAAAGAAACAATTTATTTAGAATAAAACAAAAGCAGCTCAACTGTGAGCGCACGTTTGAGTGACAGCTACTTTTAAGCTGTGTGAGCCATAAAAAGGGTTTTTCTTTACTTTCCAGAAATCTTGTGTACACAGCACAAAGCAAAGAGGTCATTTTTTTCCACTTAAAACACCGGCATTGGCATCACAATAGCAGATACACAACTTTAAGCTGCCATTTTAGTAAAATGCACAAATACTAAACAGATTAGCTTTCTTCCATCAGAGGCCCATGTAAACTCCACATAAGCCACAACTTCTCTTCAAAAAGGTCCATTAGAGCTTTGAATTCCATATCTTCATCCGCTGTTCACCAGTTTTGCTTGCAGGGGGGGAAAAAAAGGTTATTCAGTACAAATGTTTACAATATTAAAAATATATATATTTCCCCTATGCCATTTTAGATGTACATAACATTAACAAGACCTTCCTGGATAGTCCACCTCAACTTCAAAAAGCACCAATAATACCCACTGGCACGAACCTTCAAATGAATTTACTGTATGACAGACAACAAGTGGAACAATAGGGAGTTTTTTTTTTTTAAGACTGCAATTGAGGATTATAGGACTGAAAATATCCTTTATACTCATTTAACTGAGTAAAACGTCAAAAAATTTCAGAAAAAAAGCAAGTTCACAATCAGTTTGTAATCAATGTATTCTAAACATAACTTAAAAAGTGAAACCATAAAAAAGTGAAGTTCGGTCAAAATTTTACCCCAGCTATTTTCATTCTGTAATTTATATAGAGCAACACAGACTACTCCATTATTATAAAAAGGGGTCAAGATACAAAGTCATTTAAAAATCCACCTTCATCTGTTACCAAAGACAGCAGCCATTATTTTAAGAAAATACCCATACAATTGCTAAACACCCAAAGAACACTTCAGGACTCTCACTTTTCAACTCTGTTTAGATCATTCATATAAAACTCTTCATTAAGCTTTAACATTTCACTGTGGTTACCTGAAACCATTTTCTCTCTTGAGGGACATCACTATAACCACTATAACAGGGTCAGCTCCTCTTCTCATCTCTTCTTGTTCTCATACCTAACTCCTATCTCAAAACCAAACACTGTGGCAGAGACAGAAAAAAAAAAAAAAAAAAGGTCCAGAAATTCTTTCCAGAAATTTTTTTTTTCACATAAAAGGTCACTAAGGCCCTCTTCTCAAGAGGATTTCCTAATTCTGTTTACCACAGAGTTTTTGGTGAATGGTTCCTATATGGACCCAAACTGTAGTTCAAGCTGCATAATGAGCAATTTCACTATCTAAAGAAAGTTGATTTAAATTAAAAAAAAAAAAAAGGCAGTATCAGTGAAAACCTGCTCATAATATAGATCTTAAATGAACCTAAACAAGTCTGACTCTAAATGCACCAACCAAATATTTGACTTTT
Organism: Arctocebus calabarensis; assembly: GCA_963573935.1. Lineage (NCBI taxonomy): Eukaryota > Metazoa > Chordata > Mammalia > Primates > Lorisidae > Arctocebus > Arctocebus calabarensis. Next base: position 47,076 of record CAUYON010189080.1, on the reverse strand, counting down.
ACTACCTTACCTCAAATGATCTAAGAGTCAAGAAGGGACAGAATGTATTTTACCTTCAAAACGTGACAAAAACTTTTACCAGACAGAGGATGGACATTTTAAGATATAATCCTTAAAGAAAAACTCTACCCACTCTTCAGTTGAGGGTCAAAGTACACATCTTAAACCAGGAATTTAAACTTTTGCGTGGAAAATTCTTTATAGGAGTATTAATTACAATCAACAAAAATACCAAAAAATTAAATACAACTATTGGCTAGGTGCTGAGTAATTGCTTGATTTTCCATAAACTTTCAAGTTGTGATCTAAAAGTCTTAATTATCTTGTTTTTACCAGTAATAATAAGTCATTAAATGATGGACTGAAAATATTTTCTTCCCATTCACTTTAACTACATTCCAGAAAAATCAACTACGTTAAAATAACTAAAGGGAAAAAGATAGAAAAATTGGTTGTTACAAAGAACACCCAATATTGGAATTATGAAATTCTGGCTTTAAGAATTAGAACCAGTTTTAGACTTTTGCTTTCACTCAAATTCTGAAGGTTTAAGTAGATACTTTATGAGTATTATGAACCAAAACAATAGAATGGGCAACAGAACAGATTCAGCTGGATGATGGCACCCTGTAGGTAAGCACCAAACTGAACATAATTAGTTGTTTTTATAATACATACATTTAGAAATGGTATCAAGCCATTGTTTCAAAAACATTGAAGCACAAACTGCCCAGATCTAACAAATGCAGCAATGTCAGATAAAGATTCAAATAAACATGGAGCAAAAACCACAGTACTCTTCAGTAAGCTGTCACACCAACTTTAAGAAAAAAAAGAGGGGGGGAACCCACACACAGTTTGGATTATAGTAAAATTAGATGCCATGGACTTCACTCTCCAAAAGAGCAAAATCATTTATCCAACCATCTTATCAAAGGATATTCAAAAGTTAATGTTTAGTGAAATTATTTAAACCGGAAAAATGTATCTAGTAACAAATTGTACTTTGACCCTATGTATATCTTAGACTTCACACTTGCATTAGTTTCTGAACAGGTGTCTTTATGCCAAGCACTGCTTTTTGAAAGCAAAAAGCATCAAGTCTTAATTATAGGATTTCAGGTATTTTCCCTTATAAGCATATCCAGGACCTTTGTGCTCACAGTCTAGTACTTTCTCTCAAAATAGCTAGCTTTTCCAGTTTAAAAATAAACCCCCCCCCACAAAAACCTCCAAATTTATAAATGCACAGTGGAAGCCCAAAGGGATGACACAGCAGTGATGAAGCTTTTGTGTTGATATGCATTAGACACCTGTCATAATGGAAAATGAAAATTACATGACATTTCCCTGGGTTATTATTGGTGCTATTTCAAAACTACCAGCTTTGATAACAGAAAGAAAACAGTTGGGTTCTGCCAGGCTTTGAATAAGTCATTTTCACAGAATAGAAACATGACCATGATCCAGAAGGTCCTAACATAATTAAATAAATACCAAAGGGCCTTAGGTGAAGTCCTCACTATTTAAATGAAGGGAGATCAAGGTAGTGTGTGTGTTTGTGCGTGTGTATATGTGTGTGTGAGAGAGAGACAGAGAGACCCCAAGGGAGAAAAATACATCAATGACCTGACAAACTAAGAGTGGGAGTGGAAGGGTAAAAAAATCATCCACCACTGTTAAGCTGCAAAAGCACTTGCTGAGAACCAAAGGCATTATCATCCTCAGCTTTGGAAAAAAACTTCGAAGGTGGGTTAAATGATCTGTATTAATTCCAGGTGTTGGAAAAAACAATAAAAAAAAAGGCTTTCCTATATTGACATTTTAATTTTCTATCTGGACACCAGTCTAAACATTAGATTTCAAAGATATTCAAAATGCTTCCAATAATCTAATGTCACCATTACCATTTAGATATAAAAATACAAACAAAATTTTAAAAGAGTGTATCAAAGGCCTTTTATGATGACTTTTAAAAAATTCTGCAATCCAGATATGGCTGATTAATGCCCACCGAAACAAAATATGACTTATGTGCCTGCAGACAACTCTTCTTTCTATTATTGAAACCAGAAATTTGAATGGATACAAAACCAAAAACTCATCTTTGATAAAGAACACTTACTTTTGAAAAATGCATAATTAAATGAGAACTGTACCCGCTATACGTCTCTGAAAAAGTCAGTAAAAACACCACACATGAATAACTGACCAAAGAATTCTGAAAGCACCTACTCACTTCTTGCATAAGACATATATGGTTTGTAACATAGTCCTCAATTTTTACTGAACAGTTACAGCTACAAACCAAAAGTGCATATATGGGATACAGAACTCAAGAACTAATGATAACAAAAATACATATTAAAGCAAATTCTCTGGGAATAAACCATGTATCTTAAGAGAAATACTCAAATACCTGATTAAAATAATTACACTGCTATACAATTTACCAGCATATACTTTTGAAATCCCTGATCAAATTTTAGTCACATATTTCTGGTACAAGAATTATTTACCTACACACCAATTAAGCCATTTTTAGGTGGACATCATCATCTTTACACAGTGGACTCTTTTCTCCAAATTGTTTTCAAAATTTCAGTTCTGTATTTTTGAGGATTTTTTTTAAGCTCAAGTTAAAAAAATACTGAAGAAAAAAAAGAAAAAAAAGTTATTCATAAGGATGGATAACTCCTAATTAAACCAAATCCATCTGCCTGCTACTACCTTCAGGGCATCCCTTTCACTTAATACCTAAACTGCCATGACTGCTATTTTAAAGAGGTTTATAAAAATATAAAAAAGGAAAAGCTGTAACTAAACAACTAATTAAAAAGAAAATTTCATCTGATGCTGTATCCCATTACATATCACAAAACAGGAACCACGTCAAAGTAGTAAATACAAGTTACACATGGACTTTAGGACGCACCACGGACAATGATCATGACCAGGTAATCTTCTTCAGATTTGGCCAGTGCCTTGGCAGGGGAATCCAGGAACTGCTGGGAGAACTCACAGGGTGGGAAGGCATGAAGAACCCCGGTGTTTTCCTTGTCTTTGTTGCCCCCCACAGGGAGGCTGATCACCCCGGCTGCCTGCTTTTGCTTTAAATAGGACACAAGGTTCCTAAGTGGCCTCTGAGTAGAGGTGGCAGTGTCTGATGTAGCAGAGGAAGAAGAAGACCGGCTGTCAGAACTTCCAGGCACAGCTAGAAGAATGGCATAACCATTGGGCCCTGCCACTTTGATGCGCCGAGTGACTTCATCTAACTTGGGCTGGTCCAAGCGAAGACGCTGAGTAATCTTGAGCTGGGCCACTTTGCCTCCAGTTGAACCCTCCACAAGAAGACTACTAGCCACTTGGAGGTCACCCTGCAACAGATGCATGTTAGAAGGAAAGTTGCTGTTCTTCAGTAGAAGCATGCCTTGCCAGGCCAAACAGAGTTTAGGAGAGGCTGCTGCTGCTGCAGAGGTTGTCCCCCCATCCTGCTTCTGGGAAGGGGACTTCAGCTTCGATGAAGCAGTGCTGGTGGTGGGTGCACTCCCATCAGACCGGTCTTCTTTTTTCAGAGGGCTTTTTCCCTCAGTGGGAACAGCTGTCCGGTGCTTCCTATCCCGTTCAGCTGATGCAGAGTTTTTCCGGTCTCGCTTGTCACCCTGGCTCTTCTCCAAACTACTTCGCCGGTCTCTGATTGGAGAGGACCTTTCCAGGAGGAGAAGACGGGAAGACCGATCATTGTCACTGTTGTAACGATCCCGGCTACTGCTCAATTCTGGACTACGGTCAGGAGAAGGAACGCAGTGACGTTTTCGTGGGCGGTCACTTTCAGGGGACCTATCCAGATGTCGTCCTCCACTCTCCTCAGGCAGCCTTCGTTTTCTAGGTTGGTCTCTGCTGCTGGGCAGATCCCGATCACCTCTATCCCGGTCCAAGGACCAGCCATCCCGCCTGCGATCTAGGCTATCTAGCGGCTCATAAGCAGGCACAGCAGTAGCAGCAGTCCGAGTGCTGCGTTCTCGGACTGGGGGTGGGGGTGGCACCCAATCAGAGTCAGGATAAAGGTCCCTATCACGATCTCTGTAGAGTAAAGGTGGTGTCCTCTCCCGAGCACCCCTCAAGGGGTCAGGTGCCCGATGTCCAAAGGCATCTGTCACCAGTTCATAATGAGTCAAAGGCAAAGGCTGCAGATACTGCTGCTGGTAACGATGTTCCGTATCTGCAAAGTCTACTCTAAGGCGTCGATCTGGGCCACCAAGTGGGAAGCCCCGCATATGGGTCCAAGCAGCATGAGCTGCATCCAGGCTTTCATACTGGATATAGGCCCAGCTATCACCTTTTCGGTAGTCTATGGTGCGTATGGTGCCAAACCGGTCAAACTCTCGTGCCAGGGCAGCAAGAGGCACCCAAGGTCCCAGGCCACCTACCCAGAGGCGGGTGGTGGGTGTAGCTTTACCATAACCAATTTTGATAGGATTCCGAATTATAATTTTGCCAGACATTGCTAGTTTGGCCCGGTGAGACATATCTAGGTTCTCAAATTTGAGAAAGCCGTAAGTACTGGTCTGGCCGCGAGAAGGTCTCTTGATGTCTACTTCTGTGATGACTCCAAAACGATCAAAAGCCCTCCTTAGATCACTCTCTGTCACAGTGATGTCTAGGTTGCCCAAGAAAAGAGTCCGGTTAGCTCGCTGATCATCCTCGGGTGAAATCTCATCCACTTCTCTGAAAGGAGCAGCACCTGCTCCAGCTCCCACCCTTGGCTCAAGACTGTATGCTGGGCGCACTCTCTCATAGAACGGGTAGTCTCGTTCTCCCTCTAGCTCTCGGGGCAATGGTGGCGGAGGAGGAGGGGGCAGGCGGCCAAGAGCCAACTGCTGCAACCGGTAGTCTCTGTATCCTAAGGCAGCGCCACCAGGGGAAAGTGATCTCTGGCCTCCACCACCACCAGGAGGGTGCCGGTGACCACCTACAGAGGCTCCGACCACGCTGGCTGACGGAGGGTAAGTATCTTTGTCTAAAGGGGAGCGGCTGCGGCGCCGGCTCACATACACTGCTTCTATCTTCAAAGGCCGATCATAGAGCACCAGGCGGCCTCTAGCATGCTTGGCCGCCCGCGCGTCCTCTGACCGCCGGAAGTTCACAAAGGCTACCCTCTCATCCCCGCTGCCAGAACCCGAGAGATGGCTGATTTTGACACTCACATCACCGAAGCGTTTGAACTCGTGAAACAGTCCGTCTTCCACCGCCTCGTCACTCAGCTGGGAGCCTAACTCACTTATTTTCAAGGTCTTGTATTCCCCGCCATCCCCGCCGCCAGGAGTTGAGGAGGCGGCCCCAGAAAAACGTGACTCCCCGCCTCCACCCCGGGAGCTGCTGCGCGACTCGCCCCCGCCCGAGGAATTTTTGGTGCTCGGGGAGCCGTAACTATGCAAGCGGCTACTGGAGCTGCCCCCACCAGTGTCATACTCGCGGCTGCCCCCTCGGCTGCTGGACTTATCCAGATGAAGACTCCGCCGCGACCCGCCGCCGCTCTCGGTCTTTCCGCTGCTGCTCCCATTGCTACCACCAGAGCCCCCTAACTTCTTGCTCCGCTCCCCACGGGAAGTCGAGTCCTCACCACCACGGGAGCGTTTGGCCTTGACTGGCGAGCGCTCTTTTCCCTTCATTGTTGCGGGTCGTCGGAGGTCGTCTCCGCGGAGCTGATTAACCCGCCGGCCCGCGCTCGTTTCACACAGCGGAACCGCACGCCGCCATCTTGGACTCCGCCGCGGCAAAGGATCCCGCCCCGCACTCCTCATTGGTCAATTAGCTCTCTCGTCTACAGTCTTATTGGGAAAATCATTTGTCTGTCTTTACAGCTCCCCGCGCTCCGGGAAGGCGCCCGCCCAACCACTGTTATTGGGTTCCCAACGCTCTAGTCAGAGTACCTCATTGGTTATATTCGTTGTCTATCTTAACGGTTTCTCGCGCCAGGCTGTGGCCCCGCCCCTCGCACTCTTCGGTCACCTGACCCAAACTCTGGAGGCGTTGATTGGATAAAAAGTCTGCTCTGTAACGGTACTTCAGACGCAGTAAAAGCAGCAATCCCACCTCCGTATCCTTTTCATTGGTTTGTGACCCCGTCCTTTAATCCACTATTTGGGAAGTTGGGCCGTCCGTTCTGGCTTATTTTCCTAAGAGCCCGGCTCACAGCAATCTCGCGAGAGTGGGAGAATTCCCTTTTTCGACCCCCTTCTTCCTACCCCTCGAGCGGCTGGAAGAAGTTTGAATCTGATTGGGTGTTGATAAGGAAGTTGATAGGCTGAGATAACTGTCCATCACTCCCTTCCCACATCCTGAGGAGGATGCCTGAAGGTGAAAGACTAGAACACGCGCTAGCTTGCGACGGCTCGTAGATGTCGCGAGAGGGTGAGCGTAAGTCAGGCCCGCCTACCCGCCTTTTCGGCATTCACCCCTCCAACATTCGCTTGTTCCCGTGGCGTCCTTGGCTGTGCTTGGCCCTTGGAGCTCAGCACTTATGGGCTCTCCACCAGCTTTCCAGTGCCAGACAAGGTACTGGGTTAGCCTGGCTCTCGGCTGTTGGGGCCCTCGAACCCCTCAATAATCCGTCCCGGGGCGCCCTAGTGGACACCATCTTAGTACCTCTGACCGCCGCGTGAACAGCCTGAAAGAGCCCCACGCCCTATGCGCAAGGAAGCGCCACCCGCAGTCACCCGAGCTGCCGACCCGGACTAGAGTTCACGCTTCCCGAATCTCGGGTTACGGAAACTAGGAAGTAGCTCAGCGAAAATGCAGCCTTCGCGAGGGAGCCTGGCTCTCCCGTTCCCTCTCTAGGACCGCGGGTAACCACTCGTGTCCCGCTCGTGTCCCGCGGGCGTGGCCGGTCCGGCCATTGCACACGTGTCTTTGGGCTGCCTGTTTCATTTTGCGAATTCGTGTGAATTTTTTTTTTCTTATGTCGCGTAATATAACTATGTTGGTTTTTCTGTGTAATGCTTCTCCCCTGAAAATAATCAGATGAAATTTACCCGCCATGCGTTCTTGTCACTTTTTGTATGTGGCTTCTCGTACCTTCTGGACCCCAGTTAGTCTGGGGAATCATGTAGTGAAGCCACTTTGCTGCCTCTGTAAATCCACCTCATTTAGAGCCATCAGTCATTCTCTTTAAAAGTCAACTTTGATTAGTTCAATGATAAAGTCCTTGGAGGTGCGAGTCGTACCGACATTTTACTGGTGCAGCATATATACTCTGGCCTTCACAGTCTGGTAAAAGGAGGTAGTGGTGAGTTGATCACAGGGATTATGCTTTCCGCCAGGGCAGAGTTTTGCATTGACCCTGTCCTCAGCATTTCTCAAGATCCAGTCTATAGTTAAAGATGTGAAGGTTTTTAAAATATGACATTTTCCAAGGTTAGCAACAATGTCTCCAAAACTGAAACCTAAACTTGAAGACGTTTAAGATTAGGGACTGCAACCTGTTTAGCCTTGCCCAAGCTATCATTCTTTGTGTAAATGTAAAGTTAAAGATCTTTTGATAATATCAAAGAAACTTGAAAGAAGCCCCCTATGTAAAGCATAAAAATCCACAATACTCTACTTTTTAGACATACTCATATTAAAATGAGCTACTAATGGCTCGGCGCAGGTGGCTTGAGCAGCTAAGGCTGCAACCAAAAAAAAAAAAAAAAATAGCTGGGCCTTGTGGCTGGCACCTACTGTCCCAGCTATTTGAGAGGCAGAGGAGGAGAATCTCTTGAGCCCAGGTGTTGGAGGTTGCTGTGAACTGTGATGGCATGGCACTCTACCCAGGGCAACAGATTGAGGCTTGTCTCAAAAAACAACAAAAATGGGCTACTAAAATAAAACTTTATAAGGCATAGGATATGTATTGTATGCTACGGTTTGTGGTTTTTAAAACATATGCATTGTTTGTGTATGTACATACGTATTTTTTATATTTTCACAGAAACTCCTTGAGGAACATGTGGGGAATTGTTATTAGGATTGTCCTGAGAAAAGGGACTGAGGTCTAGAGAAGGAGAGATTTAACTTTTCCTTTTGTGCATTCTTAAAACTTTTTTTTTTTTTTTTTCTGTTAAGGAGGGCCAGGCAAGGTATGGACTTGCACCACCAGTGCATGGGCTGGTGCTCTAACCACTGAGCTACAGGCACCATCCAATAGAAAACTTTAGTTTAACCATGTGCACACTATTACTCTTTCATTGTAAACAATAACAATTATTTTTAGCTTCCTTAAACTATTTTTAATGGAAAAAAGTTAAAAATACACATAAATAGAATGCTATAAACACATTCCAGGTATCAAACACCCTGTTTCAACAATGAGATATGTCAGTCTTTTTTGTGTGTGTGTGTGCAGTTTTTGGCCTGGGCTGGGTTTGAACCCACCACCTCTGGTAGATGGGGCCGGCGCCCTACTCCTTTGAGCCACAGGCACTGCCCAAGATATGTCATTCTTGTCTTACCTACATCTCTCTCCCCACACTCCTCTTTCCATTTTTTTTTTTTCTAGATTTATTTAATACATTTCCTGCCTCAGACATGGAATCAGCCTTTTCTTTGGGGAGTTCTGGTTCCTTTTAGTGAGTAATGATGTATCTAAAGATAAAAATCTGGATGTTGAGAATAAAAATTCAGAAACACATGTTTGTAGGCAAAGTATAGTATAAAGAAAAAGCTTTAGGTAGGGGGTTTTGATCTTTTCCTTTCTTTTTCTTTTTTTTTTGTAGATATCGCCCTCGGTGGAGTGCCCCGTGTCGCACAGCTCATAGCAACCTCCAACTCCTGGGCTTAGGTGATTCTCTTGCCTCAGCCTCCCAAGTAGCTGGGACTACAGGCGCCCGCCACAACGCCTGGCTACTTTTCTGTTTTAAAGTTCGGCCAAGGCTGGGTTTGAACCTGCCACCTTTGGTATATGGGGCTGGCGCCCTACTCGATGAGTCATAGGCCCTGCCCAGGTTTTGATCTTTTTCAAGGTTATACTAATACAACACAAAGGGAAACTGAAGTTAAGCCATTATCTGATCATTGTACTCAATGCTATAGCCAATCCAGATAAACCAAGCTCCAGAATGAGTATTTTTGGCCTAAATTGACCTGCTTAAGTGACACTGATAAAAAGATACCACCAAATCAGTATAGTTTCCCAAACCTCAAGATAGGGATTGAGGGAGAGAATCCATGGAGCTGAATGGGTACCATAATAAGTGGCAATGCTTGAGGCATGCCAGGCTTACTCCTTTGCCACTGAAAGTATCAGAGAGCTTAAGGGAAGCTACTGCCCACAGCTATAGTAGGAAGGCTTGCTAGGGGAACTGTTCTGGCTGGAGCCAAGAGGACTGGTGAGTTTAATGGTTAGATGGGAGAAGCTTAAATTCCATTACCAGTAACAAAGCCAAAATATAGCCTGTGATATGTATGTGTGTCCATGACAATGGAATGATGACAATGTGTGGGATCCATGTTGTGCTTAAGTATTAACTTTGTTTTCTTCAAAGAATGAAGTTGCTTAGTGAAGGTTTTATCAGCCTACATTTATACATGTGTTTTAGAGAGGGTACATGTATAAAAGTGGATAAAGGTGACCCATGGTTTGCAGGTGTCCTCAAACTTTTTAAACAGGGCCAGTTCACTGTCCCTCAGACTATGGGAGGGCTGGACTATACTTTTTACAAAAAAAAAAACTATGAACAAATTCCTGTGCACACTGCACATATCTTATTTTGAAGTAAAAAACAAAATGGGAACAAATACAATTCACACCAACGCATGTGGCCTGCCAGCCGTAGTTTGAGGACCCCTGGTTAGAGGACCAGGACTTTTAACCTTTTGGTGTATGCAGTGGAGTTGTTGAGGGCCAGATTTGTGAGAACAACTGATCTGGGTGAGGAAGATGGTCATAAAAATGAGATTGAATGCAGTGGTTCTCAACCTTCCCAATATCGCGGCCCTTTAATACAGTTTCTGTGGGTCTTGACCCATAGGTTGAGAACTGCTGATTTAATGGTTGGTCTTGGGGGCTCATGCTTGTAATCCCAGCACTCTGGGAGGCCAAGGTGAGTGGATTGCCTGAACTCACAAGTTCAAGACCAGCCTAAGCAAGAGCAAGACCCTGTCTCTAAAAAATAGCCAAGCTTGGCACCTGTAGCTCAAGCAGCTAAGGCACCAGCCACATACACCAGAGGTGGTGGGTTCGAATGCAGCCCGGGCCTGCCAAACAACGACTACAACCAAAAAATAGCCAGGTGTTGTAGCAGGCGCCTATAGTCCCAGCTACTTGAGAGGCTGAGGCAAGAGAATCCCTTAAGCCCAAGAGTTGGAGGTTGATGTGAGCTGTGATACTACAGCACTCTACCCAGAGCTACAATTTGAGGCTCTGCCTCAAAAAAAAAAAAAAAAAAAGCCTGGCGTTGTGGCAGGTGCCTATAGTCTCAGCAACATAAGGTATGACAACATGGCACTTTACTGAGAGTGAAATAAGCACTCTCAAAAAATAAAAAACTACCCATGTTCCCTGAGCATCATAGCAGTATGGTAATCGATCTCCCCTTTTAGTGCCCTGCCCCCAGACCAGGAAATAGTGTTGAGGAAAAGCTTCCATAGCCACTTTTGGCATCGGTGCTGGCCCCTTGGAGCTGTATGACTTGAAGTCACTGAGCATACAGTCCAGTAGTCATGACTAGCTTTCTATAGGAAGTGCTTTTTTCCATCTTTAAAATCTGTTTTAGGCTCGGCGCCTGTGGCTCAACGGGCTAAGGTGCCAGCCATGTACACCTGAGCTGGTGGGTTCGAATCCAGGCCGGACCTGCCAAACAACAATGACGGCTGCAACCAAAAAAAAAAAAAAAAACAGCCGGGTGTTGTGGCAGGCGCCTGTAGTCCCAGTTACTGGGGAGATGGAGGCAAGAGACTCGCTTAAGCCCAGGAATTGGAGGTTGCTGTGAGCTGTGATGCCACAGAACTCTATCCAGGGTGACAGCTTGAGGCTCTGTCTCAAAAAAAAAGTTTTAGATTTTTTTTTTAAAATCAGTTTTAGATTTCAAAGGAAAAAGCAAAACTTATGCACATGGAAGAAACTGCACAATTTAAAAACATTAGTATGTTTTCAATCAAATGTCCTCTTTCCATCCTCTTCTTTCCTAGGTTTTATTGTTTGTGTATCCTCATTATACGTGCAGACGATTTTGACTACAATATGAAATTTATCTTGGGATCTCAGAGTCATTTGTCTTCCTAGCAGATACAAAAAGGCTGAAGCTGGAAATTGAAAAATTTTCTACTTCGTCTTCCTTTGTAAAGTGAGTGGTCTTTATTTAGTTTGGGCTAAATAGAAAGTGTATATTTTACCCATTGGCATATATTAAATCCCTAAAATAGCAGTCATTTAGGACCCCATTTGTATTATAAAGTTGCTTACTTATTCATAGTTGGCGAGTTTTTTTAAACAGCTTTATTAAGATATAATAGACCAGCGGAACCCCTAGCTCAGTGAGTAGGGTGCTGGCCACATACATCAAGACTGGCCGGTTCAAACCCAGCCTAGGCCAGTGACAACTCCAACAACAAAAAAACAGCCAGGTGTTGTGGTGGGTGCCTGTAGTCCCAGCTACTTGGGAAGCTGAGACCAAAGAATCACCTAAGCCCAAGAGTTTGAGGTTGCTGTGAGCTGTGACACTACAGCACTCTACCCAGGACAACGGCTTTGAGACTCTGTCTCAGGGGAAAAAAAAAAAGGTATAATAGACCATAAAGCTCACCCATTTAAAGTATACAGTGATTGTGCATATACTTACAAAGCTATGCATGTAGTTTCTCCTTTAATATTATTATAGAAACTACTGTAATTTCTACATGAGTAAGTCCTAGTATAATTATCTCTTTTATTTATGTAAATACCTTATAGCATAGTGATTAATAAGAGTACATACTTTGGAACCAACCAGCCTGGATTAAATTCCAGCTCTGCTCTGGGGCTCACAGGAGTTACTCTTAACCTTGTTGGGATTTGGTTTTCTCTTCTATAAATTGGGAATAATCAAAATTTTTTTTCACTGGTAGAATTAAATGGGTGAAAATGGACTAAGAGCTTAGAATAGTGCCTGACACACGGTAAGCACTATATAAATGTTTATTATCCCTAATAAATTTTGAATTTGGATACATAGAACTAGATTAATTATATTGCTTAGTTCATGACACACAGTCACCAATGGTCTATCTTTGGGCCTTTCAATTTTTCATTATTTATTAGCAACATAGTAAATATTCATGAACCCTATAGTCAATCAAACACTCAAAGAAATAAAAAATGGCCAATAATTTACATCTACCTTAGGCCAGTCACAGTGGCTAATGCCTGTAACCCTAGCACTCTGGGAGGCTGAGGTGGGCAGATCCCTTGAGCTCAAGAGTTCAAGGTCAGGCTGAGCAGGAGCAAGACTCTGTCTCTAAAAGATAAAAAAAATTAGTTGTGCAGGCACCTTTAGTCCCAGCTACTCTGGAGGCTAAGGCAGGAGGATCGCTGGAGCCCAAGAGTTTTAAGTTGCTGTGAGCTAGGCTGATGCCAGGGTACTCTAGCCAAGGCAACAAGAGTGAGACTCTTCAAAAAACAAAAAAAATTTACATCTACCTAAGAGCTGCCTATCTTGTTTACTGTCCACCATTGTAGGTATACTGTTTCTAATATTTAGCAATCCTTGCTTTTTCAAAGAACTTTAAAGAACTTTTTTTTTTTTTTGTAGAGACAGAGTCTCACTTTATCACCCTTGGTAGAGTGCCGTGGCGTCACACTGCTCACAGCAACCTCCAGCTCTTGGGCTCAAGCGATTCTCTTGCCTCAGCCTCCCGGGTAGCTGGGAGCGCCCGGCTATTTTTTTGTTTTGCAGTTCGGCCGAGGCCGGGCTTGAACCTGCCACCTTCTGTGTATGGGGCCGGCGCCCTACTCGCTGAGCCACAGGAGCCGCCCAGAACTTTAAAGAACTTTTAACAGAACATTTAAAGAATTTATGTGTGTGTGTGTGTGTGCGTGCGCACGCTTGCACACACATGCAGACACATACCTTAAAAGTATATTCTTTTAGTTTCACTTTTTTTTCTTTTTGTAGAGATGGAGTCTCACTTTATTGCCCTCGGTAGAGTGCCGTGGCATCACACATCTCACAGCAACCTCCATCTCCTGGGCTTAGGTGATTCTCTTGCCTCAGCCTCCCGAGTAGCTAGGACTACAGGTGCCCTCCACAATGCCCAGCTATTTTTTTGTTACGGTTTGGCCAGCCTGGGTTTGAACCAGCCACCTTCGGTATATGGGGCTGGCACCCTCTTCACTGAGCCACAGGCGCCCCCCCACTTTTTTTTTTTTTTTTTTTTTTTTTGAGACAGAGTCTCCCTATGTCACCCTTGGTAGAGTGTTGTGGCATCACAGCTCACAGGAAACTCAAACTCTTGGGCTTAAGCAATTCTCTTGCCTCAGCCTCCCAAGTTAGCGGGACTATAGGCACCTGCCACAATGCACATTGTTGTTTTGTTGTTGTAGTCATCATTGCTCGGCAGGCCCAGGCTGGGTTGGAACCTGCCAGCTCGGGTGTATGTGGCCATTGAGCTACAAGTGCCAAGCCAGTTTCACTTGTTTATAACATTATACAGATTTGTATTTGAATAACAAACTACATGTAATCTGAGATTGTTTTCCATTCAATGCATTACTATAATTGTTCCATGCTATCATATATTTATTTTCATTTATTATTAGTGGGATAATAATTATAATAATAATTATTATTATTATTCATTTATTTTGAGATGGAATGTCTCACTTTGTTGCCTGGGTAGAGTGCTGTGGCATCTCAGGTCACAGCAACCTCAAACTCTTGGACTTAAGCAATTCTCTTGTCTCAACCTCCCAAGCAGCTGGGATTACAGGTGCCTGCCACAATACCCAGCTATTTTTAGAGATCAAGTCTCTGACTCAGGCTGGTCTCAAACCTGTTAGTTCAGGCAATCCACCCACCTCAGCCTCCCCAAGTGTTAGGATTACAGGTGCGAGCCCAGCCATCGTGTTGTCATATTTCATAATAGCTATAGTTTATTTCCATTGTTATAAAATATCCATTATATTTAATATACAACTTCTTCTATATCTATTCTAGAATATATCTACTCTTCTTTGATAATCAAAATAAGTTCTACTTTTTGTACCATTATAAACAGTGAAGATTCTTATTCATGTGTCCTGAGGTACACATGCAAGAATTTGGCAGAGGATGGGGATGCGGAGGGTGAGGGATACCTAGGAGTAGAATTACTGTATGAAATGTTAACTGAATATTCACTTTAACGAGGTAATGTCCAGTTGTTTTCCAAAGTGGTTTTTAGTGATTTACAATCTCACCAGAAAAGAATAAGATCTTATTAATCCATGTCACTAGCATTTTGTAATTTTTTATTTTAATCAAACAAATAGGGTAAATATAAAACTCACTGTGGTTTTGATGTTTTATGTCTATGATTACTAATAAGGCTGCATGTCTCTTTATAAGTTTATTGGCCATATATATTTATCTAGAACTACTTATGTCTTTTGCTCATATATTAAGTTGTGTCTTTCTTATATATGTAGCAGTTTTCTGTATTTTGTTTTTTTTTTTTTTTTTTTTGAGACAGAGCCTCAAGCTGTTGCCCTGGGTAGAATGCCGTGGCATCACAGCTCACAGCAACCTCCACTGCCTGGGCTCAAGCGATTCTCCTGCCTCCATCTCCCAAGTAGCTGGGACTGCAGGCACCTGCCACGACGCCTGGCTAGTTTTTGGTTGTAGTCGTCTTTGTTGTTTGGTGGGCCGGGGCTGGATTTGAACCCACCAGCTCAGGTGTATATGGCTGGTGCCTTAGCCACTTGAGCCACAGGCACCAAGCCTCAAGCTAATTTTTAATGTATAGAAGTTCTTAAATAAGATTGAATTTAACTTTTTGTAGTTAGCACTTTCTGTATCTTGTCTAAGGAATCTTCATCACTTCCCCCAACCCTGCCACTGGTTTTTGCCTTCATCAAACTTTTATTCTTTTTTTTCCTTTTTTTTTTTTTTGAGAAAAAGTCTCACTTTTGTCACCCTGGTAGAGTGCTATGGCATAAGCTCACAGCAACCTCTCCACACCTCTAGCTCAGGCTGGTCTCGAACCTGTGAGCTCAGGCAATCTACCCACCTCAACCTCCCAGAGTTCTACGATTTCAGGCATGAGCCACTGCGCCCAGCCAATTCTTTCTTATAAGTAATAAAAAAGTCTTCCTTCTTGGCTTGGTGCCTGTATCACAGTGGTTACAGCGCCAACCCCATGTACCGAGACTGGTGATTTCGAACCCAGCCCGGGCCAGCTAAATAACAATGACAACTGCAACAATAAAAAAAATTGCTGGGCATTGTGATAGGCGCCTGTAGTCCCAGCTACTTGGGAGGCTGAGGCAAGAGAATCTTTTAAGCCCAGAAGTTTGAGGTTGCTGTGAGCTGTGATGCCACAGCACTTTACTGAGGGCGACATAAAAAAAAAGAAAATGTCGGCCCAGTTCCTGTAGCACAGCAGCACCAACCACAAATCCAGACCAAGCCTGCCAAACAACAATGAGAACTAGAACCAAAAAATAGGCGAGCATTGTGTCAGGCACCTGTAGTCCCAGCTACTTGGGAGGCTGAGACAAGAGAATCACTTAAGCCCAAGAGTTTGAGGTTGCTGTGAGCTGTGATGGCATTGCACTATACCCAGGGCAACAGAGTGAGACTGTCTCAAAGAAAAAAAAATAAGTCTTCCTTCTTAAAAAGTCTTATAAAATGTGTTTTTACAGCTCGGCACCCATGGCTCAACGGACTAAGGCACCAGCTACGTACACCTGAGCTAGTGGGTTCGAATCCAGCCCAGCCCTGCCAAACAACAATGACGGCTGCAACCAAAAAGTGGCCGGGTGTTGTGGCGGATACCTGTAGTCCCAGCTACTTGGGAGGCAGAGGCAAGAGACTCGCTTGAGCCCAGGAATTGGAGGTTGCTGTGAGCTGTGATGCCATGGCTCTCCACCCAGGGGGACAGCTTGAGGCTCTGTCTCAAAAAAAAAAAATGTGTTTTTCCTTATGATGTCTTCCTATCTGTGAATAGCAATATGTTTTTATTTAATTAGATCTTATTTAATTTCCTTCAGCAAAATAATTTTCTTTTTTTTTTTTTTTAAAGACAGAGTCACTATGTTGCCCTGGGTAGAGTGCTTTAGTGTCACAGCTCACAGCAACCTCAAACACTTGGGCTTAAGTGATTCTCTTGCTTCAACCTCCCAAGTAGTGGGACTATAGGCGCCCACCACGCCTGGGTATTATTTTCCTTTTTTGTTGCAGTTGTCGTTGTTTTAGCTGCCCCAGGCCAGGTTCACACACACCAGTCTTGTTGTGTGTGGCCAGCGCCCTACCCACTGAGCTATAGCCTCCACCCAATCCCTTTTAGTTCTATATCTAGGGGTGTCCAATCTATGGGTCATGGGCTGGCCACTTGCTGATTTTGCAAGGACGTTTTTTTGCTTATCTGTGGTGTTGTGAAAACTGTGCACAATCCTTTTTTTTTTTTTTTTGCTAATCAGCTTCCATCAGTTTGTGTATTTACAATGTGGCCCAAGACAACTCTTACTCTTCCAGTGTGCAACAGAGAAAAAAAGAGGTTGGATACCGCTGAATAGATAATCACATTATCTATAAATAATAAGAGTATTTCATCCTTTCTAATCCTTATGATTTTTTTTCCTGGTCTTACTGTGCTATCTAGAATCTTTGATATAATGTTAATTAGAAAAACTGATAGTGAATATGTTACAGATGAAGAGGGTCCAACTACCTGTCAACTATCAGCCAACATGCAGAGACGGGGATAGGTCTACCAAACTTTGTCAGAAGGCTGGGATTCTAGAGAACAGTGAGAGTCGCCTCTCTACAACTATTCTGTTCTCCTGTTTCCAGAATTACAGTTTTATACATTTGAGTTCAAACTGAAAACTATGTTAACCCTTATCTTAAACCAGTGGTTCTCAACCTTCCTAATGCCGTGATGTATTTTCATTGTTACAAAGGGGTTGTGACACACAGATTGAGAACCGCTGTCTTAAACGATAATCAGCCAAACCTATGATCCATAGTAAACACTAATCAGTATAATTATGATCCAAAATAACATTCTAGTTCAAAAGTTAATCTCCTAAATCAGTCTACCTAAACTATTGGAGATAGGCATCTTTGGGGTGGGAGCTAAATTTACAAAACAGAAAGAATGGGAGACACAGGGTGAAGGTCAGGCAGGACTCAAACAGACCAGACTAGCTGTGTCCTGTCTGCCCTAGCCTGATAGACTCCATCTTAGTCTCACTATATGTGCTTTCAAACACTCTTATGTTCTTAATTTAGTTTCTTTTTTAACTTTTTATCTTTTTAGAGATAAGATCTCACTACATATCCCAGGCTGGAATGCGGTGGCCGAATCATGGGTCACCTATAATCTTGAGCTTCTGATCTAAAGCGATCCTCCTGCCTTGGCTTCTTGAAGTGCTGGGATTACAGATGTAAGCCACTGTGCCAGGCCTTCTAAAGGGAATGCTTTTATTTTTTCATAATTTTTAAAATTTTTTTTAAATTTTTATTTGGTTATTTATTCTTATTATTTTTTTTTTGAGATAGTCTCACTTTGTCACCCTTGGTAGAGTGCTGTGGCTTCATAGCTCACAGCAACCTCAAACTCTTGGGCTCAAGTGATCCCATTGCCTCAGCCTCCCAAGTAACTGGGACTACAGGTGCCCGCCACAATACCTGACTGTTTTTTAGAGACAGGGGTTTCACTCTTGCCTAGGCTGGTTTTGAACTCCTGAGCTCAGGCAATCCACCTGCCTTGTCCTCTCAGCAGCCAAGGGAATGTTTTTAACATTTCTCCATTTAAAATTATGTTTATTACATATTTTGTTTTTTATTACCCTTAAATTAAGGAAATTAACTTTATTCCAAGTTTGCTAACGAGTTTTTAATCATAAACAGATGTTGAATTTTTTCCAGAGTAAAAGAAATCAAAGAGACGTGTCAATAAATCAATGCATGATGTTCCATTATATCCTAGACAGGGAAAGAAGCCATAAAGGACAAAACAGATTGAGCATCCCTTACCTGAAATGCTTGGGACAAGAAGTGCTTTATATTTTGGATTTTTTTCAGATTTTGGAATATTTGTATATACGTAATAGGCTATCTTGGGCATGGGACCTCAGATCTAAACAAAAAATTTGTTTATATTTTATATATATCTTATAGCCTAAAGGTAATTTTATATAATATGTTAAATAATTTTGTGTATAAAACAAAGTTTGATTTAAGTACTTAAGTATGGAATTTCCCCTTGTAGCATCATATTGGCAGTAAAGGGTTTAAGATTTTTGAGCATTTAATTTCTTATTTTTCGTCAGGGGTGCTCAGCCTGTATTGGGATAACTAATGAAATTTAAATATGTATTAGAAACTAATTCATAGTAATGTGTTGATGTTATAGTTCCTGATTTTGATCATTGTACTGTGGTTATTAAAAGAATGCTTTTGATCTCAGAAACATATGCTAAAATATTTAAGAGTAAAGGAATATCTCTAACTTCCAAAGAAAATGTTCAAGGAATGGATCATTTCCTTCTCTTTTGTTGCTCTAATATGCTTGTGCTTCTGATAAGGCTTCTTAACATTCCAGTCAGCCAATGGGGAACAAGAGAAGAATAGTAGCTCGTTATCATTCTTTGAAGACACTACAGGAAGTAACACACTAAAATTCCACTTCTGTCTTCTTAGCCACAATGTAGATATCTGGTCAAACAGAGCTGAGAGAGAGGCTTAGGAGGTGTATTTTATTTATTTACTTATTATTATTATTATTTTAATTTATTTTATCCCAGCTGAAAAGCAGAGTTCTTATTTCTAAGGAAAAGATAGAGAGCAGGCATTGTGTCTAACTAGCAGTTTCTTCTACAGCTATCTACTGGGTGAGTTGCATCACACAATGCATGTAAAGCTCATGGTTCTTAGTAGGATTCAACTAAAACGTGTCATTGCATAATTTTACTTTCATTATCTAATTTTTGATTTTCCTAATAATCAGAGGAGTTAATATGATTATCATAATTACAGATTAGGAAACTAATTGTAGTTTTTGGTGGTGGTAGTATTTATTGGGTTTGGTTTCTTTTGGTTTGTTTTTAAAGAAGGAATGAATAGGAAAGGAGCAGTAGCCCATTATGTAGTCTTAGGTTCTACAGACAGAATCTAGCTCCGTAACATTCGGTAATTCTATGTTCTGTGACTTTCCCAATTTGACATATAACCTACAAGGCATGGAACAGACCTCAGGTCCACATGGGACATGTTCCACTGTCTCCAGATTGTTTGGTAATGACATGGCTGTTCAGCAGCAGCCTCTCCTTTCCACAAGTAGAAATGAGAACAAATAAATTCTATTACATAATTTATTCACCAATATTCATAAACATAAAAGCCAGCCTTTAGAGAACACATACTACATGCCAGGCACTCTGCTAAAACTTTCCTCACATTTATTCCTAGTTTGCTAAGAAGTTCCTTCACCCTCAAAACAATGCCAGGAAATGGCATAGGCTTATAATAATCCCCCCTTTTTTTCAGATAAACTGAGACTTGGGGATCTAGTATATTTTATAATTTTTTTTTCTGAGATAGAGTCTCACTCTCATCCTGGGGTAGAGTGCCATGACATCATCCTAGCTCAAAGCAACCTCAAACTCTTCAGTTCAATCAATCCTTTTGCCTCAGCCTCCCATGTAGGTGGGAGTACAGGTGCCCAGCACAACACCCAGCTAATTTTTTCTATTTTTAGTAGAGATAGGGTCTCATTCTTGTTCAGGCTGGTCTCTTAACTCCTGAGTTCAAACTACCCACCCGCCTCAGCCTGTCAGAGTGCTAGGATTACAGGCATGAGCCACTGTGCCTGGCCCTAGATTCTGCTTGATGGCAGTGGCCAGTTCACAGTGTAGAAGAGTATGTAGGTGGGAGATTTAACTTTCTTTTTTTTTTTTTAATAGGAAATAGAGGATAGATAGGACGTCTTCGAATACAATGGAAGGGGTTCCTGACCAGTTGGCCGTTATCTAACTTTTAGTATTGAGTTCCTTAGAAAGTGAATTCTGAAGTAAAGCATAGCATACAGGGTGTTTCTTAAGGAGTGACTTTGAGATGGACACTTGTCCGTTTCAAAGGGAAGGGAAGGATCTAGAGTAGGGAAGAAGAAAAGGTGGCACTACATTACAGACCCAACAACAGCCTCAGGCGACCCCATGAGAAGCTCCGCAGTTAGAATGTGCCTTCAGATTGTCCCAAGGAAGGATCAGGTGACTGAGGCTTTATATTTCTGAATTTTCCAGTCATTAGATGGGCCTGCTGGGAAAAGAGCATGAGCTTGGGCAAGGCAACTCTTTGCAGTTGAGGAAATCCCTGAGCAGCTGACAGCTGCAGTTTGTCCCCTCACACTACTCCCGGGAGCTGCAGCGAGTCCTTCCTTCATTCAACCTTTGGCAAACTCCATTCCACATTGCTTTTTCCATTTTCACTTCTGATTATTTCATGTATGTTATTTTGCTTTCCTACAATCCTGCTGGGTTATGTGCTCCTTGAGGGAGGTAATGGAGGCATGCTTTTCCCCCATGATGTTCCCCACAAGTTAGTAGTACATATAAATATTTACAGTCAGAGCTCAAGAGGTGCTTGGCAAATCAGTTAACCAGGGCTTCCAGTTGATGTAGAGATTTCTCAGGGCATACTGTTTTTATTTCTATCACCATAGCAGAAGAAATGGTTTAGGGAACCAAAATCTCATTGTTTTTCTGAGGAAGAAGAAAAATGCTTCTCTGAGCAAAATTGAGACCCTGTTTCTAAAACTAGCTGGCAGATGCCTGTACCCCCAGCTACTTTGGAAGCTGAGGCAAGAAGATCTCTGTAGCCTAATAATTTGAGGTTGCTGTGAGCTATGACGCCTCAGCACTCTACTGAGGGTGACAAAGTGAGACTGTCTAAAAGAAAAACAAAACAAAAAACCTCTGCTGCCCAGAGCTTGCTGTGCCTGATCTAGGGGCAGGAACAGGGCCTCTGATTCAGGCTGCACCTGAGGCCCTACTCTATACCCCTTTTTTCTCCTCAACAAAGGGGAAAAAGCAAAGATCCTCTTGGTCTTATGGAGTGCTGCATACACTTAACTAATTAGTGGCTATAAAGTGTTCTCCAAATGCCAAGTATAATTATGGTGAGCAATTATTTTTGCCTGGAGAGGCAGCATTCTAGTCATTGTTGAGGTTGGGAGATAAATGGTACTGTGTTCTCTTAGAGATTGTGGAAGCAGGAGCTATTTTCCTGCCCTCATAGGTTCAAGAACCTGGATGTAGCTTTTATACACCCAGGACACACTTAGGCAGGAATCTCCCATAGGAGCATCTTTCTCTTTATAGGTTGATTATTGATTTGGGGAGAGGGAAAGGCATTTCTGAAGTGCACTGCTAGGAGCCACCCTAATGGAGCTTTAGTGTGTGGTTGGGCTCTGAAGGTCACTCATTGAGCCCCCCTCCTCCTGGGTCCCAGTGTGGGCAAAATTCACCTGGGGGGTTTCCTGCTACCCCACAGTATCTGAAATTTAACAAGAGTTTTCACAATCATAATAATACATTAAAAATAAGGCACTTGGGCTCACTAAATGGAAATTTCTATGTGATTTTTATATTTAGAGTTCTGTTTCTCTCTCTGGGTAAATTTTATAAATAACCAGTGGGAATGCTGAACAGAATTCAATTTCCATATTGATTTTCCTTCTCTTTTCACATAGGAAACACCAAGCAATTTTATATCATGTGGCCTTTTTCTCCTAAGGTTTATAGAATTAAATGATGTAAATAGGAAAATAGGAAAGAAAGAAAATAAGGAAACCAAGATAGGGAAACAACTTAAGCAATGGTTTACTTAGAAAGAAATGACGTTTCATGTTATATCTTGAGATTAATACAGACTCACATCACTGTCCTAACCTTTCATAGCCAAAGTTAGAGGCTATAAAAGCTAACATTGGTTGAACACTTGATGTGTCCAGTGTGATTCTCCGGTGCTTCATATGTGTTATCTCATTTATGTCTCATGTTAACCTGAAAGTAGATGCTGTTATTAACCCACTTAATAAAATAGAACTCAAGACCTATAGGAATTAAGTAATTTACTCCATGTGTCAGTCTGACTCCAGAGCCAAGGATCCTACCAGTACCGGAGCGTGCCATAAATGTGTAGGAGTTGTCACCTCTACACAGGAGAGAAAGGCACTGTAAGGTCCTGGGATCAATGACTATTTCTCATGCTAGCTCACTCTGGACACCAAAGAAGCATTTTTCACTCTATTAACTCAGGGACTACACTCCTTGGTAAAACTTTCCTGTATATTGAAATCCTGAGCAAAGTTTGAGTCTGTGTTTATTATTTACACTAAGAAATAACCTTAGAAAAAAGATACTCTTTCATACAAAGACTTTCATTCACATATCTAGAGGCAGAATTTTTCCTGACACATGCACTCCTGCCTCCCCTGCAGTCCCCTAGTCTCAGGCAGTTTCCTTCCTAGCATTCATGGTGGTGTGGTTTATATATACTGGTGTGAGTATTTGTCCAGTATCTCTCCCTCACCAGATTGTGAAACTCTGTCAGGGCAGTGACTGCATTTGTACCACTCTACGCAGCATCCCCAGGACCTAATGTATGTACAATGCCCAGCATGGAACCAGCAGCCAGATAGCTGCTGGAGAAAGGCTGGGGGGGATGCTATTGATGGTCCCTTTTGGTTCTTAGATAATGCTGCTACAAGCTATGAGAGAACTTGCTTCTCTGAAACCTCTAAAGATTCAGTTAAATTTACAGACAAAATTAAGACTTTTCAGTACATGACTTCAATTATTTTGGAAAGCAAAGTAATAACTGGATTTCCGTAATGGTTAAGAGGAATCAGAGGGTCTGGTTCTCACCTTCTGAACTTGGATCGCAACTTACTGCATGATCATAGCTAAATGTTTTAACCTCTCAGTGTGTCCGTTTCCCCCTGGGTAACGTGGGGCTAATACCATCAAAACGATGTAAAAATTAAATGTGTTAACATAGTGTGCATGTTGAGAATTGCATCTAGTGCATGAGGATCCCTCATAAATGTTAGTTTTCATTATTAATGTTCTATCAGCTTGGAACTCATTTGGTTCTATTGTAGATTTGTACTGTTCCTGAGAACAGAATATGAAAGAAAATTGAAGTCAGGTGTAAAAGCATCTGGACCCTATATCCCTGCTCTCAAGTTTCTCTAAGATGCCAAAGAGAATCTCCTTCAACTCTAGCCCGTCAAATGTCACTTTTATTTTTTAGAGACAGAGTCTTACTTCGTTGCCCTTGGTAGAGTGCAGTGGCGTCACAGCTCACAGCAACCTGCAGTTCTTGGGCTTAGGCGCTTCTCTTGCCTCAGCCTCCTGAGTAGCTGGGACTACAGGCACCTGCCACAATGCCCATCTATTTTTTTGGTGCAGGTTGAACAGGGCCAGGTTCGAACCGCCCTCAGTATATGGGGCCGGCGCCCTAATCGCTGAGCCACAAGCACCGCCCAAATATCACTTATTTTAATGCAGTATATCCCTGGTCTTCCAGGGCCTCTAGCTGAATCTGGAGACTCCTGTCTGCTCCACTGCCTGGTTGGATTAGATGAGACAATCTCCTTTCAATCCAGAGAAACTGAGATTCCACACAAAGGTCAGGTGCACCAAAAGTCATGTAGATCCTCCATCAGCTCCTCTCTCCTCAGTCCCCTCCTCACCCCAGCCCATCCTCCTTCTGGGCTCCCAGGACCTTTTCCCTCTGTTCCCACAGGATGGCCCCTGCTTTGACCTACCCTCCAGTCTCTGCCTCATCACTTCAAATGGCCCAAGGTCCAAATTTAATAATGAGTTTATAAGCATTTTATATGTTAAGTCGTAATATATAGAAACCCAGTGAGCTAGGTGCTAGTGATACTTCCATTATTCAGAGAGTGAAACCAAGGCAAGAAGAGAGGTCAAACTTTGCTGAGGTCACTCTGCTGGAAGGAGGTGGCAGAGCCAGATTTTGAACCAGTCTCTGGGCTCTAGAGCATCGCACGCACTGTCTTTGAAGAATGATCTGCCACTCCTACCCCTGGGGAACTCTCCTTTAACTTTCTCCAAAGCATCATTTGTCAGGTAAATAAGAGGCAGGAAAAGAAGCAAAGGTGTATGCTGAAGCGCAGGCAAGCATGGGAACTTTGGTGACATGGCTAGGAGTCGCTTCTGGAGCTGAACTGCATGGGTTAGTGTGCTGGATTATGCACTTACTAACTCTAGAAAGCAAAATGGGAATAATGAAGATAGCAGGACACATGTTACATAGTTATTTTGAATATTAGGTGAATACATAAAAAGCCCTTAACAGAGTGTCTGTTATATAGTAAGTGCTCATACTTGTTCTATGTCTTTTTTTTTTCTTTTTACATTCAAGAAGCAGAAGCTGCAATGCTTTCATGGAGAGAACAGAAGACTTAAAATCAGAAGAGCAGGCTCAGCGCCTGTGGCTCAATGGGCTAAGACGCCAGCCACGTACACCTGAGCTGGTGGGTTTGAATCCAACCTGGGGCCCACCAAACAACAATGGTGGCTGCAAACAAACAAAAAAAAAAAATGGCCCGGCGTTGTGGTGGGCGCCTGTAGTCCCAGCTACTAGGGAGGTGGAGGCAGGAGACTCGCTTGAGCCCAGGAATTGGAGGTTGCTGTGAGCTATGATGTCATAGCACTCTATCCAGGGTGACAGCTTGAGGCTCTGTCTCAAAAAACAAAAACAAACAAAAAGAAAATCAGAAGAGCAGACCTGAGTGCCAGCCATTTTCTGCTTCCTGTATGACCCCCAGTAAAGCACTTTTTTTCTCTCTAACGCTTTACTTTTCTCACCCCTAAAATTGTAATGAAAACACTTCTACTTACTAAGGTAGTGTTTATGAAGGAGCTTTCTAAATTGTAAACCTAAAACATTGTGTAAATGGTGATTAAAGACTGAACCCATTTTGTGGTTTAGGACTTCTAGGAGTAGGTGAACAGTTGCCTTTCAGAAGGACTTCAGGAATACCTTAATATTTTAGAATTCCACCACTGGAGATTCATTTTCTCAGTCTTTCAGACTTTTTGGTTTTTAAGATCCCTCATTAAGACAAATTAGGAAGCAGAGAGCACAGTGTGTTTAGAGGGAAGAGAAGTTCCAGGGATGTGACTGCTGTCTTCAAGGAGCTGAAAGTCTGTCACAGGGTAACAGCTCAGACTAATCACCCAAGAAGTAAGAAGTACTGGATCTCTCAGTGGAAGTGTCAGGGACAGATGTAGTGTAAAGAAGAAAGAAAGCCCGTTGTTTATAATATGCCTCAGAAAATGCAAAGAAGATAGAATGTGCCTTGGAAAATGTAAAGGGCTACTTGCTAGATAATGGGTACCCTATCACTGGAGGTACTCAAGCAGAGACTTGAGACCACTCAATGGGAATGTGGCAGAAGAAACTAATGAGACAGGTGGTAGTGACACTAGTTGACCTGTGCCTGGGTCTCATTCATCCCAGGAAGGCAACATGCTGTAAGGGAGGAGAGGGACGGGTCCTGCAGGGCGGTAGAAAGGACTTGCAAAGGAGAAGGCAGGCTGGGAGCCCAGGCCCAGCTCAGCTTGATTCACTCTTTTGCCAAGGGCAGTCCCTTTCTCTTTGGCCACTTTGGGCCCCAGAGCCTAGAACTGTACACAATCCACTCCTTCATTCAGTTAATTCAGCTAACATTTACAGGGCTGAGAGTCAATTCCCGCCGCAGACCCATCATGGGACAGCCCGCACAGGCGCGCCTCCTGCCTGGCTGCCGGCAGAGGGCAGGAGAGACGTGCAGACGCCAAGGCATGCATAGCCTGCTATGAGCCTCCCGCTGCGGAAACTGGGTCACTTAGTCCTGCCAAGTGGCAAACACTGGGCTTCTCCAGCAAGGGCTGTGAGGGCCCAGATGCCACCTGACAGGGCTATCAGAGCCCTTAGGCCACTAGTTTGGCAGAAGTCATCCTGCTTGCTGAAAGAAGGGAGGAGGGGAAAAGTAGATAACATGGTATCACTCAGGGGTGGAGGGAGCTCTTCTCAGCAAGGATTTCAAGGACCTGGCACACCCTAAGCTATCTGTTACAGAAGAGCCCTGGGCGGTCAGGCCTGCTAATGCTGGAATGGTTGGGACGGTTTGCTTCAGAGAGAGCCTGGGAACTTACTAAAGGAGTTTGAGGCTCTCTTAAGCTAGGCTGAAATACCCATTTGGAAGAGGGGGAAGGGCTAACCAGCTGGATGTGAATGGCTGAGTCCCAGATCCAAGGTCTTAGTGGTTAGGAGGCAGTTTTGGAGACAAGTATGCCTTTGTGTCCTGGTTTTGCCATCTATATGTCAAAGGACCTTGGCTAAGTCATTTTCAGACCTTATTTTCCTTTTCTATAAACTGGTGGAACTATTGTAAGGATTTAAAATCTTATTTTTTTTAGAAACAGTCTTGCTCTGACTCAGGCAAGTGTATGGGTAGGGGGGTGATCATAGCTTACTGCAGCCTCCCACTCCTGGACTCTAGGGATCCTCTGGCCTCAGTCTTCTGAATAGAGTAGCTGGAACTATAGGCATGCACCACCAAGTCCAACTTTTTTTTTTTTTTTCAGAGACAAGATCTCACTATGTTGCTCAGGGTAATCTCCAACTTCTGGCCTCAAGAGATCCTCCTGCCTCAGACTCCTCAGTTGTTGAGATTACAGGTGTGAGCCACTGCGGCTGACTATTGTAAGGATTAAGTGGAAGAACCATGCAAGTGTGCAGAGTGTTATTCTTCCTTCTCCTCGCCTATCTCCATCCTGGTCATGATACCAGGTTCCAGGATAACAGTTAAAGCAGATGCCTTTTGAGCATGGTAGCAAGGAGCTGGTGCCTGAGTCAGGGCAGGGTGAGCTCATCCTGCAGGAATGCTGTTCTGGGTACAGCATATGGGACCACCACCCCCCAAGCTCCTCTTGACCCCATAGGACCCTGCTACAGAGAGATGGGAAGGCCTGGGGAAAGCATGTCTTTGCTACCCTCAAGATGTGGCCTCTTGAGGTCTTTGAGGGTTGAGAAATCAAGGAGGTAGAAAAGGCCTGGACTGGGCAGGGACTTCCAGAATGGAATGGGGAAGGAGCCATTCCCAAAACTCCCTTTCCCCTCATGGACTGTGATGGATAGAAGGGCCACTTGAACTTGCAGTAAAGGACTGGATTATGCACTCTTCAAACTCTGTCATTTCTCCACTAATATAAGACCTTGGCCAAGAACTTTGCTGCTGTTTCCTCTCCAACAGATGGTGTGTGCTGATGTTCCTGTAAGAGGGCTCAGCCCAGAGCTCAATACTTGTTGGTCATTAATGAGGAAGGAATCTTTGAGAACTAATCTGAGTCTCTAGTTTTACTGATTTAAAAATAAATAAAACTGAGGCTCAGAAAACAGTGGGACCAGGGGAAGGAAAGTTCCCATCCTGTTCAATTGCTACTAAAATCTTCATCTGTGACCAGTGGGAGAAAGTCACCATATCTTGACAGTGAGCTGCACAAATTTGGAATCTCTCCTCCGGGATTTCACTTTGCCCATGTCCCCCCCACTGATTTACATTCCTCAGCATCAGAGATGAGACATATTTAGTTCTCCCAGCTCTAGCCTAACCTCTGGGGCTCCAAGGAGCAGCATGTACTTCTGAACTTAAGGAGTAAGTCACTAGATGAGGTTGTTGGGCAGCGTGAGATAAAGCCAGTTGCCTGAGTTGGAATCCTGGCACCTCTGTATAGTAGTTGTGAGACTTTAGTTAGGCAAGATACTTGGTACCTCCGCATCTCAGTGTCTTCATCTATAAATCGAGGACAGTAATAGCATTTAACAAAAGGGAATATTCTTTCCAGTTGTTATTAATCTGAAATTAGAAATAAGAATAAACCAAACACTGATCTTTTTTCCTGGGAAAGCCAAACAATAAGACCTGAAAGGAGAGGGGTAGAAGCTGGACTTTGGACTCTTCCAGTCCATGCATGAGGAGATTTGGGGCAGAGGACCAGGGCCTAGTGTGTCTCTGCTTCCAGATTGCTATGGAAACTTTTTCTAGTTGTTGAGGCTCTTCAGGCCATAGTATTCTCCTCTGGACAATGACAAGGTTGAGCTTGCCAACCTTGAAGGGCCCTGTAGACCTGCACCTACTGACATTCTCAGCTGTAGGGCTGACTCTCATTCTTTGGTACTCAGCCCAGGCCTCACACAGCTGCTGAAGAGGCAGCACTCTAATGGGCTGTGGCCCACTTCCCAGAGGAGGTCACTTGCCCCAGGGAAGACCCTGGTTTGGTGGTTTGGAAGCTGTGAAGGTCCAGGCAAAAGGGACTTTGGCCTATTGGCATCTGGTTCCAGCCAAAGCTTTTCAGGGAAGGATGATGACAAGCAGCAGGGCTGGCAGAAGCAGTGACAACCAGCCTAGAGCTCACATTCTGTGGCTTTGCTTTGCAATCCTCAACCTCAGCTACCTGCCAAATGATGAAGAACTGAAAGGCAACCAGGGTTCCAGGGGAAGCTTTCCACTGGAAAAGGCCCAGCTGAGGGGTGGATTCCACATGATGGGCAAGTGTTGGTATGAGGAGGCCCTGGAGAGAAAAACAAGCAGGGGCAGAAGCAGGTCCCCATCACTGATTCAGTCAGTTAAGAAGCAGTGATTCAACAGCTGGCATGGGACAACATCTGTGGGGGTGTTGTTAGAGGATTCAGACAGGGCTGACTTGGAAGACTTTATGACCCAGGAGAAATGTATATGGTGTGGATTATAAACAGGTAGGGGACAGGGAGCTGAGATGGGAGAATTCAATGCCAGAGAGCTTCATGGTCCCCCGGGAGGTATCTCAGAGCTGGCTGCTCTTAACTATCAGGCAGGGCATAGGTTGGTTTTCTTCCCTCAGTGAACTCTCTCAAATACACAACTCATTCTTTCAACAACTACCTAACACCCAGTTAAAACTGACTATAGGCTCTGCGCCTGTAGCTCAAGCGGCTAAGGCACCAGCCACATACACCAGAGCTGGTGGGTTTGAATCCAGCCCAGGCCTGCAAAACAACAATGACAACTACAACCAAAAAATAGCTGGGCATTGTGGCAGACACCTATAGTCCCAGCTGCTTGGGAGGCTGAGGCAGGAGAATCGAATAAGCCCAGGGATTGGAGGTTGCTGTGATCTGTGATGCCATGGCATTCTACCCAGGGCAACAGCTTGAGGCTCTATCTCAGAAAAAGAAAGAAAGAAAACTGACTATAAAGCGTATTCCCATGCGTTGACTCACTGGGTCTAATGACCACCCTCTGCAGTCATTGGAGGATGGTGTGATTGTGATCATCCTTGTTTGGAAACAGAAAACCAAGAACCACTCAGAAGTGTCTCATCCAGAGCCACCCAGCTTCTGAGGCTCGGAGCTGATATTTGAATCCATATATACCTATCTTAGAATCCAATGTCTATTACAACAGGATACCAACTCCCAGTGTCCTATTGCCTTGTGGCAAGGATGGACACCCCCTCACCCATATATACCCACACACCATGCAGACTGGGAAGATTTTGACATGTAGATATTTTCAGAGAAAACTGAATGCTGTGGCTGCCTACTCCACTGGAAGCAGGACAACATCTCAGTGTCTGCAGGGTCACCAGGCAGATGCCCAGTGTCCCTTTAGAATAGGCTGTCTCCTTCTGCAATACTCAGCATGGGTCCTGTCCTCTGAGGTCCCCTTCGATCTAATGCCTCCACTTCCACTTGGTGACTCCACTCCAGGACTTTTTGGTGACTCATGGAGAGGGGAAATACATGGCCTTGCAGAGCCAAACAGAGCCACCAGAGTCTTGGTGAAGGCCTTTTAGTAACCAGATGACCTTGAGCAAATTTCCAAACACTCTTGGGCTCCCCTATTTGTTAAAACAGTGACAACCAGCCACACCAGCTGTAAAACTAACAGCTTTTTCCCTGAGAATTGAATGAGTTAACCCATGTGAAGCCATCTTACTCTAAAAAGTTATAAGTTAATGCTGTTTTTCACAGGGTATGAGTGAGAAACTGTAGCAAGAAGAAAGGTTAGGAGGATGACGATCATTGAGCACTTAAAACATGCAGTAACTGTGCTTAATCCCTTACCTGGACTATGCTATCTCTGTTAATCCTCTCAACACTCTGATAAGGCAGGCAGTATATATCCCCCATTTTACAAATAAAGAAACTGAGGCTCCAAGAGTTTAGGTTCCTTGCCCAAGGTCAAGGTGATCAGGAATCTAACCCAGAGTTCAAGTGCTGAACATCTAAGATGCTGTGTAATAATTCCCACTTTTCTGTGGTGATGGGAGGATCCTTCCCTGAAATATGCTCTCATTCCATCCCTCATTCTACATGGAGCATCCTGAAGGGAACTGCCCATCCTCATACAAAAAGTTACTGCTGCTCCTCAGTGCTCAGAAACTGTGTTTATGTCTACCTCTTGCACTTTCCAGGTGACACTATACACATCTGTCTCCCACGCTAAGTGGATGCAATTTGAGGGCATGGACAGAATCTTGTTTTGCTTCTCTTTGTTTCCTCACCACATAACTATCACCCACAATGCTTTGTATGCAACAGGCTTTTGATAAATGCCTGTTTGCTTAAGGTATGTGTCAAAGTGAGCAGAGAGCACAAGAGATCTGGCTGGAATTCCTGCTTCCACTGACTTCACAGCCCTGGGCAGGTTACTCGACCTCTATCAATCTCCCTCAGTTTCCTCACTTTAACATGAGAGGATAGTATCTACTTTCATGGGGGTGTTGTAAAGAAATGAAATGAAAAGATGCAGGCAAACTCAGGAGTAGCGGCTCACACCTGTAATCCTAGCACTCTGGGAGACTCAGGCAGGAGTATTGCTTGAGCTCAGGAGTTTGAGACCAGCCTGAGCAAGAGCAAGCCCCCTGTTTCTACTAAAAGCAGAAAAATTAGCCAGGTGTTGTGTCAGGCACCTGTAGTCCCAGCTACTTGGGAGGCTAAAGCAGGAGGATCACTTAAGCAGAGGAGTTTGAGATTGCAGTAAGCTAGGCACTCTAGCCTGGGCAACAGAGTGAGACAGAAAAGAGAGAGAAGAAAAAAATGCAGGGAAAGAATTTTCACAGTGCCTGGCACATATTACACACTCAACTGATGACATGTATTATAGCACCTGAGGGGGAGAGACTGGACAAGGTGGATGGTTGTGATGAGGAAAGAAAGAGTAGCCCAGGAGACATGGAGCAGAGATAGGCAGAAAGGAAGGAGATATTTTAAGGAAATAGTAAAATGGAGAGGAGCCAGCAAAATAAGTGGAAGGCTGCTGGGATGAGGGGGGAAAGGAATTGATTAGAGAGAAGAGAAGCCTGGAGCAGTGCCCCAGAGACTCTGTCCAGGATGGAAAGAGGGGCCTAGAGAAGAAGGAGACTTGCCTAGTCGATGAAAGAAAAAGACCAGGAGTGGGAAAGGGGTAGCTGGGAGGATGACATTACAAACTAAGGTGGCTGTGGAAGGAGCAGTATGTGTCTGGATTCAAAAAGAGGATCCGAAAGCCAAAAAGGATGAATAATCCAAAGCACTGGGCTCAAGGCGGGAGGCAGCTGTTCATTTATGGCTGGATGAATACTTGACTAAGCTAACTTAAACTGCTTCTAATACAGATTCAACTGAGATGTCTGTAGCTGGAACATGTGCTTCACTGAAGACCACCCAGGAGGTATCACAGAGCAGGGGAAATGGAAGGACCGCAGACCCATGGCATAGTCTGAGGAGACTGTGACCCTCTTGTCCTGGGGCGTGGCAGCAGGAAGCTACCCAGGGCTGCCAGAGACAGTCTGAGGAGGCCTCTGTTGGTAGTGCCCCGGGCCTCTCTGGCAAAGCAAGCAGAGTCTTTCTCAGCATCAAACCTAGTCTCTGAAATTTGAATCAAAATTTGCTGACAGAGTCTTCTATCTGCCAAGGAACATTTAGAATCCGGGGCTGGTCTCAGCTGGAGTGCTTGCTCCTCCAACCAGCCATCCTTTCGCTTCTTTCTCACAGCGAGCACCAACTCATTAACCAGCCTGCAAGGGCAGAAATGCTCTTTATGGCCCCAGGATCAGAATGATCCATATTATTTTGGATCCTTATCCAAAGCAATGTGCAGACTAACTTGAAGGGTGACATGGGCAAGGAAGTGGCTGTAGAAGCAGAAGTCCCTTCGTCCACAGAGCCCTGAGGCAGATATGCCCTGCCTGTTAACTAGAAATAGCACTGGGAGCCAGGTGTGAGGAGAGCCCGTGCACAGACGTGTGTATATGTTCCCTGTCCCCTGGCCTGTCTCACTCCAGCGCAGGGTTGGTGGCATGGGCTCCTGCTCTACTTGGTTATTCAGGGGCCCATGTGGCTATAGTGTTGCCATCTCTAAGGCTGCCTGACATCCAGCTGATGGAGAAAGAACATTGAGACTGCACCTGGGTGCTTTCATGAGCAGGTCACACATCACTCACATTCCACTGGCCAGAACTCTCTCCCAGTAACAACTTTACTGCAAGGGAGGCTGGGAAATGAAGCCTAGCCCCGTGCCAGAGAAGAAGATGGGATGGATTGGGTGATCAATCAGCCATCTCTGACACATGCCTAAAGTTACAGAGGAGATATGGTGAGGGAGGATTGGGAAAAAACACCTGAGAACTGAACAGATTGAAAATACGTGGAGAGCTTGGCACAGCGCCCCACATCTCGGGTAGCTTTAGGTAGGCAACCACTTCTTCACCTTAGGAGCAGGATATCCTGTGTGTGAGAAATATTTGCCTTGGAGAACTCAAAGAACTTTGAAGCTCTTGGCTTAAGGTAAGGCTTTGCTGGAGGTCTGCAGAATGCTCTGAAGAGTGGATGACGGTCTGGTCACTCAGGGCAAGCTCTGGGCTCAGATGAGGCAGGTACAGAAACCGTAGATCCAGCCCAGGTCACCAGGGTAGGAAAGAGGGCATGGGTCCACATTGCAATACCCATGTGCATTTCTCCTGTGCTCTGTCTTTGTGGAAGAGAGCCAGGGAGCTAGAAGGAGGAAGTGGCAACTGAGAGATCAGAAGGTATGAGGTATATCACTGCCCAGAAAGGTCTGGCCAAGTAGAGCAGGGTGCCTCTAGCATTTGAGAAGGGGGCCCAGAGAAAGAAGAGAGAAGCGAAAAGGGAAAAGGAGCCAGGAAAGCCTGCTTAGTACTTGGTATGGGAGGTGTGACTTTGGAGTATCTCAGTTCTATTAGACGGAACTTGCAGTGATGGAAATGTTCTCTATCTGCACTGTTGCATAAGGTAACTGGTCACATGTGGCTACTGGACACTTGAAGTGTTGTTAGTGTGAGTTAGGAACAGAATTTTTTTTTTTTTTTTTGAGACAGAGCCTCAAGCTGTCACCCTGGGTAGAGTGCCGTGGCATCACAGCTCACAGCAACCTCTAACTCCTGGGCTCAAGCGAGTCTCTTGCCTCCGCCTCCCAAGTAGCTGGGACTACAGGTGCTCACCACAATGCCCGGCCATTTTTTGGTTGCATTTTTTGGTTGTTTGGCGGGCCCGGGCTGGATTCAAACCCGCCAGCTCAGGTGTACGTGGCTGGCGCCTTGGCCCGTCGAGCCACAGGCGCCAAGCCAGGAAAAGAATTTTTAATTGTTCAATTTTAATTAATCCAACTATTAATAACCTAAATCTAAGTAGGTACATGTGGCTAGCAGCTACTGTATTAGACAGCACAGATGTAGTTTCATCCCAGAGGAAGTGGGGTGGTTGGAATTATAGTGAAATCTTCCCATTTCCTTCCTGTTACTACCTCTGGGCCCTCAGCTCCATTTAGCTTTGCTCCGTGGATGAGACCTGCGGGATGGCAGTCTAGTTCTATGCTAGCCCTTGGGCAGATTTTGAGCTCTGAGATTCTCATTTACTTCTGTGGATCTCTGAGACTGGCTAGAACGACATGGGCGAGAGACTGGTCAGAGTGCTGGGCAGCTGGGAAGCATTACTGAATCTTCATGGTCCTAGTTCTGGAGCCCCAAAAGGAGCTTGGACCTTGAGCTCTCTTCCCCAACTGGGCATTGGGCTTTGGTGACAACTTCTCCATCAGTAGGAGGATCTAAGCCATTGAGGCTTGGCTAATATGGGAGCATTCTTCAAGACACTTAAAAGTGTTACAGCACAAGAACAGGAAACATAATTGAATCTGTCATTCATCTACTCTGTGCCCAGACTATCTAATGCCACTTGCCTACTCCATGCCAAGACTGTCTAACTGGTAAACACTTAGATGTTTGCTCCACTCCTGCTTTATTTTGAATCTAGCATATCCTCTCTCCTGGTTCCCAGATCAAGTGAACCTGCTCTGCTTCAAAGCCCTCTGTCACTGCTCCCATCTTCTTATCCCTTCAAAATGTCGAAAGAGAACATCATCCATAGATGTGACTGTCCATTTATATAACCCTGAAAGACCCCCAGCCCAGGCTGCCTTGCTGGCGCTTCAGAGTAAATATCAGAGACCGTGGAGCTCAGGAATTCCCTGGCCCATTTCTTGGGCTAGGTACAAAGCTGGAAGGGTAGGACCTATGCCAATTCCTTCTCCTCTCTTAGCTCACAATTCTTTCTTTTCTTCTCTGCTATCTTCCCCTCCGTGGAAAGCTAGTTTTCATTCTCTGTACAGGCTGGTCCCAAAATAGTATTGAAGGTGGTGAGAGGGAGTTTATAGGAGTGAGATGGGGCATAGTGTGGTCACAGGACCCGTGCACCAGGGTCCGGAGGGCTCTAGCTTGCCTCCTACCCCATATGCCTGAACTGAAGCCATCTTCAAGTCTCAGGTCCAGCTTTGCCTGAGTCCTCTGCTTCTGGTCTCACCAGCTCTTCCAGGTTCCAGAAAGCTCTTTTAAAGAGCAAAGCTAATTAGGTGGCCTGCCCCACATGACATCCACCGATGGACCCTCAATAGCTCCCCATTAGAGATCAGACTCTCTACCATACTTAGAAACCCTGCCACAAGCTGTTCCTCTTGCCCAGCCCACCTCTAACCAGGCCAGGATGCTGTTTTTCCCTCTACTGCACCCGTTTCTCTTCTGCTCACATGTGTCCTCAATCTACATTGCCTTTCCCACCTGCTCAGGGAAAATATTACCACCTCTGTAATATTCCTCCTGTCTCCCTCATGCCAAACACAGGTGCTTTGGCAGTTTCCTCTCGGTCTGTCCAAGTACCTTAGTGATGGTTGGTTGTTTTAATTTCTTTAGTTATCTCTGCACCCACCACTGGCACCCAGCACCCTGTTGGGCTCAATCACATCAGCTGGTCGAATGGGATGGCACATACCCTGGCCACCAGCCTGGGAGGCTTTTTCCCTCCTGAAGCCAGGTGAGACAATGATCACAGGACACACAGTTGAGTTTATCAGCACTCTTCTCACTTGTTTGGTAGCGAAAACTGTTGTTTCCCACACGTGGCCTATACTCTCAGAAAGGCAGAGACCCAGGTGGGGCCTGTACAATGGCTTCCACAGGGTAGGTCTCTATCTTTAGTTATCAGATGACTAACTCCCAGTGCTTAGCTCTCGGGAAGAAGCTAAGCTCAGACTTAAGTTTTATTGTGGTGGTGGTTTTATTCTTTGTTGTTTTCTGGCCTGTAAAGCAGTATACAAATAGTCTCATAGACAACTTCTTGCCCACTGTGCCCTTTGTTAAGGTAGAGCCAGAGACTCCAAAGCTGGGGCCAGTGCGCTCTCCCTCCAGTCTGGGCTGCTCTCTGGGGACCTGCTTCCCTCAGCCTCCTCCAGCCCCAGGAGCAGCTGAGATGCCTTATTCCTGGATGCTCCTTCTGTGCAGGGCTCCTCCATGGCTCTGCCGTAGCTCAGTGACAGCCTTGCCAAGCCTCCTCCTCCACACCTGATGGCATACCTGGCTGGGTGCTCAGCCTCCCTTGGGATTGCTTTCTTTGGTTCCAAGTTGATTTGTTTTTCCCCTTCTCCTTTGAAGGAACATCCATGGTGCTGGGGCCATCACCAGGGTGCCACGCAACTTGCTTTCTCTCCCCTGGCCTCCTCCCTGGGTGCATCTCCTAGAACACATGCTGGTACCCTCGTTACACCGTTCAGTACCCATCCTTGGTCCCATTGAGCCTCAATTGCACAGGCTTATTTTATTGCCCTTGATCATGCCGTGGATTCCTCGAGAGTAGACTTGGGGGCTAAGTACAGCTTTGTAGTCTCTCATATTCTCCTCGTTCTCTCATAGCTCATTGCACATGGTAAGCTTCAATGCCTCCTTGTTGATTACTCAGACTGGAGGCTCATTAAGGGGGTTGTGAAACTTGGGTTCTCTTTTAAGACAGTTTCCCAACATGTGTTCTTTGAATTTCAGAACATTAATAGGTGTTATAGGATAAAGAGATTCATGATTAACTAAAAACAGATTTCTTAGAGCCCTAACACATTAATGAACATTGTGATATTCCAAGTAGAAAGATGTGGGAACCCAAGACCCCCATGGGTTAGTGCCAGCAGACATAGGACCCTAAGATAAATACTCTGTATGGTAGAGAACATCTGTTTATCTGAGGTAAAGGATGGGAGGCAATTGTTTGGGGAAAAGACTAGGGTAAGATCAACAAGTAAGGCTAACCTCACACAGACATTTCTAGATTGATCACAGGAGTCACACAGCTAAGCCAAATTAGGGGGGTATCCCCCATTAGGTGAGAGGTGCATGAGTCTTCTCACAGGTTTTTTTATTTCTTTTTTTGAGACAGACTTACACTCTGGGTAGAGTGCCATGGCATCATAACTTACAGCAACCTCAAACTCTTGGGCTTGAGCAATCTTTGTGCCTCAGTCTCCCAAGTAGCTAGAACTACTGGCACTCACCACTACACCCAGATCTTTTTAGAGGCTAGGTCTCACTCTAGCTCAGTCTGGTTTCGAACTCCTGAGCTCAAGCAATCCACCTACCTCAGCCTCCCAGAGTACTGGCATTACAGGCATAAGCCATAATGCCTGGCCTCTTCACAGGGTTTTAATCTCCTCCCAAGCTAGAGGAGTGATGGGCCATGCATCAATATCTTAACCAATAACCTCCACTCAAACCACCATAAACCCGGACTTCACAGCCAGATTCCAGGTACTGAATTTCTAACTAAGCTGTAGATGTAGGAATTTTCTAAGCCAGGACTTACAAGCCAAATCAGGGGCTTTCTGAGGCAAGACTAGCCACAGACAAATTTGGGCAAGGAACTCTTTTCAGGGGTGGGGACACACCTTGGTAAATGTGGCTTAGGGGCACTAGCCTGTCTTCATGGCTTAGGGAGGCAGCACCATATGGCCCACACTAGTGTTTTGTGATCCTTCTTTTGATAAAGCACCTCTGGGCATTTCCCCCATTCTACAAGTCTCCCCGCCTTCCTGTAGATGGTGAGACTAACATTGCCATTGTCCACTCCATTGCACAGATAAGGGAAGGTGGAGAGGTCGCTGGAATGGAATCATGAGACATGCTTTGAGACCCTCCTCTACCAGTTATTATGTGTGGGTAGCGCTCTCTGAAATAAGAATATCTATCTTGCAAGAATACTGACAGGATGAATGAAAATAGATTTTAGAGAACTGTGTAAAACCCATCACTCTGATAGGCATTTACAGTACCACACGGAGTTCTCTGTGCTTTCTGTATGAAATTTAATGTAGTCCTCACAATAACCTCGCACAGTTTATTATTATGGTCCTCATTTTGTAGAGAAGGAAACTATAGCAATTTGAGGAAATTTGCTACAATTTACTCCCCTATAGTGATAGTCAGAAAACTTAAACTAGGAGCCAAACCCAAAAGCCCCCATTCTCTGCCTCTTTAATGCTAGGAGTTAAGATGCTAGTGCTAAAAGAATAAAAAAGAAAGCCTACCTCACATGCAAAAACAAACAAATGAAAAAGATACTAGTTCTAGTTATGTTGTATGCTGTTCCATACAATAAGGATTAACGGTATCACTGTTCATCTTTAAAGTTAAAAGAAGTAACTTCATATTGAAAGAACTATGTCCAAAGTTTGCTTCCATGAGTTAATGGTGCAGCAAATCTCCTTCCTGTCTCTCATTTTCATCCTCTTAACAGAAGGGAAATTGCCACCTATTTTCCAAGGCTGTTGCAAGACATAAATTGACCTAGAATATGCGAAAGCAGCTACAAGAGCGTCTGGCTCTTGGCAGACACTCAATAAATATAGCTGAATGAGATCCTCTGTAGCTTATAATATAACACTGACACACGCGAACATGCGGCAGATACAATGTGTTTTTTTTTTTTTTTTTTTGAGACAGAGCCTCAAGCTGTCACCCTGGGTAGAGTGCTTTGGTATCACAGCTCACAGCAACCTCCAATTCCTGGGCTCAAGTGAGTCTCTTGCCTCCGCCACAATGCCCGGCCATTTTTTGGTTGCAGTCGTCATTGTTGTTTGGAGGGACCCGGCTGGATTCGAACCTGCCAGCTCAGGTGCACATGGCTGGCGCTTTAGCCCGTTGAGCCACAGGCGCCGAGCCAGATACAATGATTTTTAACAACTGAGCCTAACATGGGTAAAGACTTTAGTGCTCATTCTTCTCAATTGCATTTTGACAATAAGTTGGTTCAGACTGAGGGTAGGGTAGGAGCAGGCACAATAACTTAGGGCAACACAGTCTCCTGGCCACACAGCCCAGGTCAAATCCACTAACCAGCTTCAGGCCTTGGGGAACTTCACTTAGCCTCTCTCTGCCTGCTCTCTTGTCTGTAGAATGACAGGTGGTTGTGTTTTGTGGATCACAAGGGTTAACATACGCAGAGCACTTAGAGTGAGGGGCACTAGTAAGTGCTATGTAAGCTTCCCCCTCCCCTGCTGTCTCTCCCTCCTCTTTTTTTTTTTTTTTTTTTTTGTAGAGACAGAGTCTCACTCTATCACCCTCGGTAGACTGCTGTAGAGTCACAGCTCACAGCAACCTCCAGCTCTTGGGATTAAGCGATTCTCTTGCCTCAGTCTCCCAAGTAGCTGGGACTACAGGCGCCCACCACAGCACCCGGCTAATTTTTGATGCAGTTCAGCCTGGGCCAGGTTTGAACCCACAGCCCTCGGTATATGGAGTCGGCGCCCTACTCGCTGAGCCACAGGCGCCGCCCTCTCCCTCCTCTTGAACACTTATAAAAGACAAAGAAGATGGATAACTTTCCATCTTTGGTATTTTTCTGTGTGCAGATTTTATCTCCCCTTCTAGATCTAAGCAACTTGAGAGCACAATGCTGTTCTGATAGGGCCCACCGGCTCACACTAAAGTAAGCTCTCCAAACTGTTTGCAGAGTCATGAAGAAGCCCATGAACATCCTGGGGGGCCAGTTCTGAGGGGGCCCCAGGGCTGAGTGTTCACCCATTTGTGCAACCCCATGGCTGGGCTCTGTCACTGTGCAGAGGCTCCTGTGGTATCCTGGCTACAGAGATCCCAAGAAGAGTACAGGTGCTCTCAAGAGGACAACTGAGGCCATAGGGGTCTGGCTGCCACTCCTTACAACCTTTTAGTTGGTCCACTTGCACTTGAGTCCACCAATCTCACCCAAGAAGCCGCTGATTAAAGGCTCAAACACATTGTGATGTAAGGAAGAGCCACCTCCTCCCCACCTCTACTCCATCTGAAAGGCCACCATCTACCTCTAGTCACCCTCTGAGATATACCTCAGGAGGATGTGCACACTAAGCCATGAGCTAAGAAGCCCTGTGCAGAGCAAGTCAGGAGGAATGGCCAGGGCTCCAAGGGACTAGGATGGGGCAGAGGGAAGGAGCAAACTGGCAGAGCCTGGGAAGCCTGATTTCTCTCTCCTCTCCAGGGCCCTGGCGGTTAGGATCTGGCTCACAGGGTACCTGATGGGAAGGAGCCCCAGACACCCTAGGGAAATGTCCAGAGATGGCAGATAATGCTATTCTCACATCTTTTCCGGGATCATTCCTCACCCCTGTCTTTTCGTTCTCTCCCCAACCCCCTTCCACTGACATTCAACACATGAGCCATCCTTCCGGGAGGCCACCTGGCACAGCCACCCAAACTTGGGCTTTGGGAACAATCAGACCTGATTTCAAAAGTAGACTCTGCCAATGGCTGTGTGTGTGATATTGGCCAAGTTCTCTAACCTCTCTGGGTTTCAGCTTCCAATATTAATAATGTTACTATTCTAATTTGACCAATTTCACAATATTGAAATTAATGCAAACTAATTATGTTAAGTCTTCAATGGTGACTGGCATGTAGTAAGTGATCAGTAAATTATTATTGGGGATTACGGTGTCAGGTCTAGACATACTCTGTACTTCCTCTCTCCCACTGAGAGCTAGCTAGATTCACAACACTCAGGCAGCCCAGGGTGAGGGCAAGAAATCTGGAGGACCGTCCCTCCTCTTGTCTGGGTGACCTGGTAGAGGAGGGCCGAGACGAGTTATAGGCCTAGTGTTCAACTGCACCTCAGGTACGGCTGTACTGGGCAAAGATGGTTGCTAAGAAGGCTGAGCCATCCTCATGCCCTGAATCTATCCCTTCTGAATTAACTATCTCTCCTCCCCATTCCCTGCTTGTTTTCTCCAGGAAAGGCTCTGGGATATGAGTAGAAAGATTGGATGAGCAATTAGGAAAGAAACACAAGCAACATTACAAGTCTGATAGCAGTAATAATAACAATAGGAAAACTCTGAGGGTCAACCAACTCTATCCCTGCCATGTTGTGTGCCTATTACTTCAATTCATTGTCATAGCCCTAAGAGAGAAGTACCCTTATCATTTCATTTTATAGATAAAGAAACTGAGGCTCAGAGAGATCCAAAAACTTGGCCAAGATTACTAGGTTAATAAGTAGGAAAATGGGATTTGAAGTTAGTCTGACATAAAGGCCCACCCACCATGAACCTAATACCTTTTCAAATGCTTTAACTGAAATTCTTTCTTTTTTTTTTTGAGACAGAGCCTCAAGCTGTCACCCCTGGGTAGAGTGCCGTGGCATCACAGCTCACAGCAACCTCCAATTCCTGGGCTCAAGCGAGTCTCTTGCCTCCGCCTCCCAAGTAGCTGGGACTACAGGCGCCTGCCACAACGCCCGGCCATTTTTTGGTTGCAGCCGTAATTGTTGTTTGGCGGGCCTGGGCTGGATTCGAACCCGCCAGCTCAGGTGTATGTGGCTGGCGCCTTAGCCCGCTGAGCCACAGGCGCCGAGCCAACTTAAATTATTTCTAATCCTCACAACAACTTTGTGAGTTGGATATTCCTTTATTTTTCCACTAAGAAAACAAAGTTGAGAGGATAAGTGACTTGCCCAAAGTGTTGCAGCTGATAGCTGTGGATCCAGGGTCTAGATCCAAAGCCTGTGTATTTCTTCCATTCCACTCAGCATCAGTGCCTCCAATTCAGCAGAGCTTAGGAGGGGGACTCAGAACGGAAGGGAAAAACAATTTAGGGTGTGGTTGGCACTTTCCCATAAGGTGCCTCGTTTAATCCTCTCAACTACTACATCAATAGGGAACAATTGGCCCCAAGAAGAAAACCAGGCTCAGAGAAGTTAAGTGACTTCCCTAAGATCACACAGCTAGTAAGCAGTAAACTCAGGATTCATACTGACTGTTGGTTCCTGAGGACTCACTCTTTCTATTGGGTGTACCACCCCCAACACATCTGCTGGCTTTGCAATTTTTCTGTGCTCCCAGCCCCAAATCAAATTCCTGCCTCTCTGTGCACCAGGAGACTGATTTCTATGGATGGTCTCACAGAGCTCTCTTGTCCTCTGCCTTCCAGTCTGGGAAGAGGAAGTTTGGCAGGAGATCAAAGGCCAGGAGGGAAAGAGATCAAGATATTTGTTCTCCCTTCTTCCCTGCCCTGTTTAATTCTATGACTGTAGCTCCTTCTGGACAGCCCCCTCCTCCAGACTCTTTCTGGGTTCTGAAAGCACCAGTTTTTCCATGCTCATCTTCAGCTTCAATAGCTTCTTGCTATTCCATCCCCTGGCTATCTCCATGTGCCTTGCTGATCCCCTTAACCTTGCCACACTTCTGGAAATGGTCCTTTCATCCAATTACCTTCATAATCCCAGTTGAGTGTCCTTCTGTTTCCTTCTGGAACCTGATCAAGCTTCTTACCATTCATCGGAGGCTGCTTCTCTTGGAGCTACTTAGAAGGAGAGTCAATGGCTTCTTTGCTGGTCAAATAGGTCCAAGTCTTTCCCAAAGTAATTAGTGGATAGATGGGACAGTGGTCAGGAACTGGGAGCTTGCGTTTGGTGCTGTTCTTGCCTCTGTCTGTCTGGAATTGCAGAGTGGGGCAGCTCAGCACAATGCTCCATGTTCACTATGTGGAGTTAGAATAGAGGTTCTTCTCTCTGTCTCCTCCCAACCCTAATACCCCAGGCCTGTGAGCTGACACCACAGAGCTTGAGGGACTTGCTGGCTCTGCATCACAGGCAGTATCATGAGAACTTGAACTCCTGCATCTTAAACCAATTACTGCTTCTCTGCTTAATTCTGGAGTATTTCCTTCACAGCTCAATAAATATTTCATCAGTGGTTACTCAATATAATTACCCCCACGTCCCCACCTTCACATTCATCTTACCACCCAGACTGCTTACGACCTAAAGACCATCACAACTCACTCTTTGACTTATTGCTATCGTCTCCCTAGGTCTCTGTCCTGTTACTATCTCTGGCTTTTCCCACAGGAGAGAGCTGGTTGAAAGCTATCATTCTCAGATGTGAATGGGAGAAGCTGTGGAAAGGAAAAAGAACAAGCTTCAGGCAGTGAGGGCAAGAGGAGCTGCTTCTCCCACCTGAATAAACACCAAGAGAAGATGGATGTGAGGCTCTTGGAGATCAGCTATCTGCTTAGAGAGAAAAACACTTTCGCTGATTTTAAGCACATAGTCCGTTCTAGAAAGCATGGTCCTTGGAAGAGCTCTTAGCTGGTTTTTGCACTGGGCTATGTGAAAGCTAAACTGCCTTCTGCTCCCAACCCATCTGTCCCTTTTGGTGGATTTGGGGAAAGGGATAGGGAGAGAGAGAGAGGAGGAAGGAGCCAAGGAGCATGGCAGGGAGGGGAGAAGAGGCTGGAGGTAAAGCATAGGAGGACATGGTTGGGGGTCATGCCCTGGACACGCTTAGGGGCTGAAGAGGTGGGCACGAGGATGCCTGGCCCAGCACAGGCACTGTGTACAGTAGGGAATGCAGCTTCCTCACTTCTCCCTCAAACACTCTTTGCTATTTAAATATTAGGAGGAGGTGGAGAAGAGAACCCCCCAGTAGCTCAGCTAGGAAGCTCACAGGAGAAAGTGATGTGATTGGAAAGAGCCTGGACCCAGGCCAGGGAGGAGCAGGAGGAGAGGAGATCAATCAGTGCTCCTGCCCTCCAGGGGAAGGAGGGAAGGAGGAACACAGCAGCTGGCTGGGCTGTGACGCAGACCAGTCTAAGGGTAGGGCCTGGAGAGAGAAGCTGCTCGCAGAGGGCAAATGGGGTGAAATGAGCAGGGGAGCCGAGCTTCAGGCGGCAGAGAAGGAAGACGCACTGTTTCTCCATTTCCCTTTGGGCCTTTGCTATTTAATTTAGTAATTCCTGGCCATGGGGCAACTCAGAATTTCTCTGACTTGCACTAGGGATGTCATTTAATTGCCTTAAGATTTTGGGTGGTGCCTGTGGCTCAGTGAGTAGGGCGTTGGCCCCATATACCGAGAGTGGCAGGTTCGAGCCCAGCCCCGGCCAAACTGCAACAAAAAATAGCCGGGGGTTGCGCCTATGGCTCAGTGAGTAGGCGCCAGCCCGATATACTGAAGGTAGTGGGTTCAAACCTGGCCTCGGTCAAATTGCAACAAAACACAGCTGGGCGTTGAGGCGGGCACCTGTAGTCCCAACTACTTGGGAGGCTGAGGCAAGAGAATCACCTTAGCCCAAAAGCTGGAGGTTGCTGTGAGCTGTGATGCCACGGCACTGTACCGAGGGTGACAAAGTGAGACTTTGTCTCTTTAAAAAAAAAAAAAAATAGCTGGGCGTGGTGGCAGGCACCTATAGCCCCAGCTACTCAGGAGGCTGAGGCAAGAGAATTGCCTAAGCCCAAGAGCTGGAGGTTGTTGTGAGCTGTGACGCCATGGCACTCTACTGAGGGTGACAAAATGAGACTCTGTCTCTAAAAAAATTAGATTTTATTTGGGGTTTTTCCTTCTGAATTTCCTCAAATGGCTCAGCTTTGCACTGCTGTGTTAAGGTTTCTTGTTTT
Organism: Arctocebus calabarensis; assembly: GCA_963573935.1. Lineage (NCBI taxonomy): Eukaryota > Metazoa > Chordata > Mammalia > Primates > Lorisidae > Arctocebus > Arctocebus calabarensis. The sequence continues at coordinate 2,608 of CAUYON010189080.1, read as the reverse complement.
CTGTGGCACCCAATGTCCCAGGGGTCCAGAGGAGCACACCTTTCTCAAAGCCTCTGGCAGGTGCCTCACTCCAAAAGCCTAGGCCAGGCCTGGGAAGGCCCACCCTGGTCTGAGAATTGAGACCCACCCACCCACCTGTGCCCTCCTTCCTAGAACACAAAACTCTCAAAACTGTCTGAAAGGTCATAAAATGAAGAGAGCGAATAGGAACTCCGCAGAAGAACACAGACTCCTCTTTACTGCATGGATTTAAAATGTAGACTCTGAGGAAGGTAAATTGTCTTGCCAGCTCGGGTGAATTTGTTTGTCAAGCAGCTTTTCTCTTCTAAGGAAGATGCCAATCTGATTGCACCTGTAATTACTTGGAACTGTTCCCCCCTCTGAAATATTAAACATGCCACTCTTAGGCTATAAATCTGCCCTTTCAGCTTTCCCCTGAATTTATCAATTCTTCCTCAAACCCGTTAGCCCTCAACCTGAATCTGTCAGTCTCTCTTGATCCCCATCTTTCTCACCTCGGTGTCCACTCTGCGGCTGGCCATTTCACCTGACCTTGGCCAGCCTCTTGCGTTTGGCCATGTGTTAATTTCCTGAGGCTGCTCCAACAAATTATCATAAGCTGAAGAACTTAAAACCATGGGATATTTATTCTCCTATAGTTCTAGAAGCTGAAAGTCCATAATCAAGGTTAGGCAAGGCCACAGTCCCTCTGAAGGCTCTAGAGAGACTTTTTTCCTTGCCTCTTCCAGCTGCTGGTGTCTCCTGGCATTCCTTGGCTTGTGGTGCCTAACTCTAGTCTCTGTGTCCTTCTTCACATGACCTTCTTTCCTGTGTGTCTACCTCTGTCTTCTGTCTCTTATAATGCCATACATCACTGCATTTAGGGCCCACCCCAATCCAGTAGGAACTCATCACAATTCTTACTTTAATTACATCTGCGAAGACTCTATTTCCAAAGGAGGTCACATTTCAAGCTTCTGGGTAGATATGAATTTGGGGAGACCCTATTCATCTCACCATATACCCCTTCTTTCCTTCTATTGCACCTGCCTTCAAATCCCTGAACATAGCTGAAGACCACCATTCAGCATTTTTCTTTGACCTGGGGGCTGCTGAGCACAGTTCTTGCTCCCCCTGATCTTTGCTGGTCCCACACTCTCCAGCCAAAGGCCTCTTTTCCCATTTCTCTCAGGACCCAACTCCACAGAAATGACTGAGGTCAGGGGGCAGGAGCGCCCTCAAATTTCCACCCTAGGGTGCCTACCAATGCACCTATATTTTCACCTTTTTTCTGTTTTCCTTCCATCCCATTTAAGGCCATAGGTGTTTCTCCCCTTCTTGGAGGCTCCTTCTAAGCCCTTACAACACTCGCCTGGTTATAGCAAATTAGGCTGACTGTATTTTTCTGTTTCCATCCACATGCTATCTCTCTTCTCATACCACTGTGCTGCTTAAAAGCCATCCATCCATCCATTCATGTGTTTATGTTTTGAGTGCCTACTGTGCACCAGACATTATGCTACACTCTGTCCTTACCTCCCCAGCCCATGAGACCATTGTCTTTTCAGAGGCTACAGTGTAGAGTCTTCATAGCTGTCCTACAGGACTTAAATTCTCGTTCGCATTCTGAACCTTAACCCTAACCTGGCCCTAACCTATACCTGACCCTTGATTCCCATAGCCCTCATCTCCAGCCCAGCCAAACTACCGCCTAAACCAGGCTCTGATGCTTCTATGCTGTGTCGCTTGCCCTCTAGTCAAAATGTCTCTGCCTCCTGTCTGTCTGGGAAAATCCTAGTCATCTTCAAGATTCAGTTCCTCTGGGAGACCTCCTTGATAAACCTGCCCTGGACCCCCTCTTTTTTTGCCACACAAATCTCAAATTGTGTGAGTCATGCTGCCTTATAATGATTTGTTTATGTGTTTGCCTTCCCCTTGAAAGCCAAGGACAACATTTTATTCATTTTTATATCCTTCATATCTGGCATAATGTGTCTGTTTAATAAATGTTTAAGTGTTTAACGAAAGAGGTGGTGGAAAACCTCAATTCAACTGAGAGCTGAATCTGCCCAGAAGAGCTGGACATTCTCCACCTTATTCTGTCCCCTGCACCTAACGTAACTGTGTGTTCCAGGCTACCTGCCACCAAGGAGCATCAGATAGGAGAATCAGAAGTGTTACGGGCTGAATTGTGTTGCTCCCAAACTCATAATTTGAAGTCCCAACCCCCAGTACCTCAGAATATGGCCTTATTTGGAAGTAGGGTTAGCTATAACTAGCTAAGACAAGGTTTTATTTTTTTGTTTGTTTGCTTGTTTTTTGAGACAGAGTCTCACTTTGTTGTCCTTGGTACAGTGCTGTGGTGTCACAGCTCACAGCAACCTCCAGCTCTTGGGCTTAGGCGATTCTCTTGCCTCAGCCTCCTGAGTAGCTGGGACTACAGGTACCTGCCACAACACCCGACTATTTTTTTTTTTTTTTTTTTTTTTGAGACAGAGCCTCAAGCTGTCACCCTGGATAGAGTGCCATGGCATCACAGCTCATAGCAACCTCCAATTCCTGGGCTCAAGCGAGTCTCTTGCCTCCACCTCCCAAGTAGCTGGGACTA
>CAUYON010189061.1:0-21797 GCA_963573935.1 Arctocebus calabarensis | reverse complement strand
TGGCATTACAGCTCACAGCAACCTCCAATTCCTGGGCTCAAGCGAGTCTCCTGCCTCTGCCTCCCAAGTAGCTGGGACTACAGGCGCCCGCCACAACGCCCGGCTATTTTTGTTTGGGTTGCAGCCGTCATTGTTGATTGGTGGGCCCAGGCTGGATTCGAACCCACCAGCTCAGGTTTACATGGCTGGCGCCTTAGCCCGCTGAGCCACAGGCGCCGAGCCTAACGACGTCTCCTTTTTTTATCTTTCCTGACCCACTTCCTCCCTTCTAACTTGGTTTACTTTTTCCCTTTCCCTTATGCCCCGGGATCCCAGGGACTTCCGTAAGCACCACCTTGCACAGCAGTGTGGTTTCAGGAACGAAATAGTTGCTAACCCCTGTCCTCAGCTACATCTGCATTCACCCTTCAGATGACATGTGCTTGAACAAGGAGGATGACTCACACCCTGGTGGTCTGAGGAGGAATGGAGTAGGCATGGGAAATAGTTGAGTAGATAGACTATTTTGATAATAGATAGAACTTTTATCCGTCCCTTCTACCGTACAAGGTGACTTCCCCTTGTATGTTGAAAGGAATGGACGAAAGTTCCTGCCTCCAGGTACCTGCCTCTTGCCCCTCCAGTCACAGCCTGGTTTTGCAAGCAGAGGCTTAGGTGGAACAGGTGCATTTTCTATTGGAGGTGACAGTTCAGCTTCCATGAGTAAGGGCAAGAAAGAATACTGAATACTGGCTCAGTACCTGTGGCTCAGTGGGCTAAGGTGCCAGCCATGTACACCTGAGCTGGTGGGTTCGAATCCAGCCTGGCCCGCCAAACAACAATGACGGCTGCAACCAAAAATGGCCAGGCGTTGTGGTGGGCGCCTGTAGTCCCAGCTACTTGGGAGGCAGAGGCAAGGGACTCGCTTGAGCCCAGGAATTGGAGGTTGCTGTGAGCTGTGATGCCACGGCACTCTATCCAGGGTGAAAGCTTGAGGCTCTGTCTCAAAAAAAAAAGAATACTGAATACTGAGGCTGCAGGTGTAGCAAGGTGAGTTATGTATGGATGCCACATATTCATACAAAGCCAACTTTAAAATTCTCTTGTTTTCAAAGAGTGAGGGTTTCTGGGCTTGACGAGGAAGTTCTACTTAAGTTTTATAGCCACATCTCCACACAGTCCCACAAATGGTCACCAGTGTTTTCCTCACTTGTAACTTGGGAATAATTTTCAAATTATATATATATATATATATATACTGTTTTTTTTTTTTTAAGAGACAGAGTCTCACTTTATTGCACTCAGTAGAATGCTGTGGCATCACAGCTCACAGAAACCTCCAACTCCTGGGCTTAAGTGATTCTCTTGCCTCAGCCTCCCAAATAGCTGGAACTATAGGCGCCCGCCACAACACCCAGCTATTTTTTTGTTGCAGTTTGGCTGGGGCCAGGTTCGAACCTACCCCCCTCAGTATATGGGGCTGGTGCTCTATCCATTGAGCCCAAATGCTAGATTTTTGACCTATGAGGACGACATCTCTGAATTCTCTGCATATGGTGTGTTGGGAAGGAGTAGCCAAAAACTTAAGAGGAGAAAAATGAAGTCTGAAGTATGCAGACAGGGCTTACTGAGCACTGCTGCTGACCATTTCTCTACAAGAATTTAAAGAAAACCACATTATCTATTGGAGATGTCACTCACATTGCACAACATTCAGGATTAACATCACAGTCAAACTTGATCCAACTTCAAATTCCATAAGAATGATTTCTCTTTACATGGCAGACGGAATAATAGGCCAATAGGTCTAAAGTCTGTCCTTGATTGTGCAATAAGACCATAGCAGAGGTGGACTGTAATCTCAGACCAGTGCCTTTCAAATCCTGGTCTCTTTCATTTTGGGAGCATGCATGTAATTGGCCTTTCAATAGCAGCTCTGTAGTGTTAGTTTTTAAAGTCTACACAAGGACCATCTCCTATGAATTGACTATCCCACGGCTAAATGACCTGTTTACAGCATGGTTTACCTGAGAGAACAGTATAATGATTTCATTTAAATTAAAAACATTTTTATGGGGGGCGGCATCTGTGACTCAGTAAGTAGGGTGCCGGCCCCACATACCAAGGGTGGAGGGTTCAAACCCAGCCCCAGCTAAACTGCAAAAAAAAAATTTAATGGAACTAAAACATAGTAAACTCTGGATACATGTTGACTCAGAATGCTCAAGATTTAAAGGAGTGATACAAACTCCTCAGCAGTAATGGTAATAAATATAAATTTTGGCTTTACTTTTTTTTTTTTTTTTTTGTAGAGACAGAGTCTCACTTTATCACCCTCGGTAGAGTGCCGTGGCGTCACACAGCTCACAGCAACCTCCAACTCCCGGGCTTAGGCGATTATTTTTTTGTTGCATTTTGGCTGAGGCTGGGTTTGAACCCGCCACCCTTGGTATACGGGGCCTTCACCCTACCCAGTGAGCCACAGGCACCACCCATTTTGGCTTTACTTTTAAGCAACATTCAATAAATATTCTCAATAACCTGAAAATTCTTAGACGGATATTTTAGTTGGCTTCTTAATTAGTGTTCCTGATTTTCATACAAGTACACTCATTTGCTAGAAAATAATTACACATGTACAGGTTGGGGGTCCTGAATAATTGTCTCTGCCCAATCTTGTGTGTATATCAGAGTTTCAAGTGCATATCCTGTTTTCAGATATGTTCTCTGAAATGTTGGCTCATTCTAAGGCCTGTTGTTTCATTTGTGACCACGGTATCCTGTCAACTCTGAAATCGCTACAAATGCTTCTGTACCACCCACATCTTATCATCACAGTTGTGCTTTTTTGATCTAAAGTTGTGGTGAATAAGAGGCTTCGCTTGTTGCCTAATTTCAAAAAACTTACTAAATATTACATTTCCCCTTATAAAATAATGATATAGATTAGGGTTTGTGCAGAAATGTTGGCAGCGGAATTCTTCAAAAGTTTTCCTTTGGGTGATGAAAAGCTGTTATATTATTTTGACTAGCTAATCAAATGTAATTGGGTAGTTTGAAGTGCCTTAGATTTTCCTTGTGCAGTTATCAAAGCAGGAAATGTAACTCCTGGAGCTGATGAAAGGCATCTCTCACAGTACTCTTTCAATTATAGATCTTACAGAGTGAATGAAAGAAAAGCTCTACTGCAAAAAACTCAGAGGCTTGAAATGCCCCTTAATGTTAACTGCTGTATTAGCTAGTTAACACATTATTATGTACTTTAATTGATTCTAGCTCCAGCTTTGGAGGAAAAAAAAATTACGGATCTGTCTTGGCATGTAAATTAAGCAGGGAGAAGGTGCCTGGGAAAAATACTATTGCTGTTAACACTAAGTTCAAATCACATCAGAAATATTTGCAGTAAAAACAATGGTCATGGTTCACTTTTGTGAGGAATAACGTGCTTTAAAAACACATTAATATTTTACACTCATGTGTTGGTATCTGTGGTTATGATTGTCATGGAAGGAGTTTTATTTGACCATTGAGAATTACTTTTATGGTTTCATCAATGAAATGTTGCAATTTTGAAGACATAACTTCATTCCAGTGTTATATCTGGAAAGGTCCAACTGAGATCTTAGCATTTAAAGAGGATCAAGACACATTTTGCCTACATTTTGCTGGGATGTATCTTGCTTTAGTGTTGAAGTCCATTCTCAAAGCTGCACCTAAAACATTTCTGCCATAAATGAATAATCCTGACCTAGAAGGGTTAGGCCAGATTTGGGTTTTATTCATGTATTTATTGATTTACTCAGTCATCAAACATTTATTGCATTTCTGCTGTGTATCAACCTTGATACTAAATTGCCAGAGATAAAGACAAATGTGGTCTTTGCTTTGCACATGTCAAGTCCTCCCGGGCACTTTTCCCAACTAAAGTAGAACCCCCTCCCTGGTTCATTGCAGCAGTAAATGCAATAGCAAACTGACCTGGAAGTCTTGTGCAAGGATTTTGGTATGACAGCACACAAATGATCAGACTGATTATGCTTACACCAATGTATAAAATTATATTTGAACTGAAAGTGTAATTAACTCTTCTTTTGTTGGGGGGAGGGAGGCAGAGTTTCATCCTGTCACCCTGGGTAGAGTACTGTGATGTCATAGTTCATAACAACCTCAAGTGATCCTCTTGCCTCAGTCTCCTGAGTAGCTGGGACTACACGACAATTGGCTAGTTTTTCTAAGATGGGGTCTGGCTCTTGGTCAAGCTGGTCTCAAATTCCTGAACTCAAGCAATCCATCCACCTTGGCCTTCCAGAGTGCTAGGATTACAGGCATGAACCACCATGCCCAACCTTGAAAGTATAATTCTTAGAGACAATAAGCCAACACGACATTCATGCAATAATAACTAAAACATAAAGAGATCTAGGTAGTGCAAGCTCTCTGGAGGGTTAGTAACCCAACATGGGGGAGGGCAGAGTGTGGTACAGAAAGAATAAAATAACACCCAGAGGAGTCTTGAAGCGTGAGCAGGAATTGTGAGCAGGTTCCGGGAGGAGGTTCGTTTAAAAGTAGAGAGGCTGGCATTTCACTTCTTGGAAACTTTGAGCAATTGCTATGGCCGGAGGATTGAGTATATGGAGAAGGAGCAAGAGAAGGGATACTGCTGGACAGAAGGACAGCAGCGTTCACTAAGGTTCCATAATGTGGAGTTTATCCAAGGCAAAGGGAAGCCACATGAGGATTTAGCATGGGGGAACTGGAACGACTACAAATATGACCTGTAGTAGCTACTGGCTATACACCTGCTGTATAATTTCATGACTTTGGTATGTGTTTTCCATGAATTGCCAGCATTTAGCCAAAAGTACATTTTAGTATTTTCCTTATACACTGCTTCAACTTTGTTGTTGTAAAGAAGGTACATATAACAACAACAACAACAAAAGAAAGGACATAGTTCGTAGGTCCCTTTTATGCTTAGCTCTTTTGGTTTTTTTTTTCCAATAGGCCTTTTATTTCTAGGTAAGTTTAGGTTATTAGTGACATGTTTATATTTGAAGTCCTTGTTTTATGTTAAATTTTTAAAAAATGTGTTTTAAAATTTCTTAAGTATAACATTCTTTTTTGACCAGAAAGGTTTTTTCTTTTCTTATTTAATAAATTCTTTGTTAGTTTTCTCTTTTTTTAGAGACAGAGTCTCACTTTGTGGCCCTTGGCACAGTGCCATGGCGTCACAGCTCACAGCAACCTCCAGCTCTTAGGCTCAGGTGATTCTCTTTCCTCAGCCTCCCAAGTGGCTGGGACCACAGGTGCCCACCACAATACCCGGCTATTTTTTGTTGCAGTTTGGCCGGGGCCAGTTTGAACCTGCCACCCTTGGTATATGGGGCTGGCGCCCCACCCACTGAGCCATAGGTGCACCCGATAGTTTTCTTTTTTTAATCTCAAACTGATTTATGGCTGTTTACTTCTTCTTCTTCTTTTTTTTTTTTTTTTTGAGACAGAGTCTTCCTATGTCGCCCTCCATAGACTGCTGTGGCGGCATCACAGCTCACAGCAACCTCAAACTCTTGGGCTTAAGAGATTCTCTTGCCTCAGCCTCCCAAGCGGCTAGGACTACAGGCAGCTGCCATAACGCCCACCTATTTTTTGATGCAGTTGTTATATTTGTATAGCTGGCCAGGGCAGGATTCGAACATGCCAGCCTCTGTGCATGTGGCCAGTGCCATAACCACTGTGCTATGGGTGCTGAGCCATATGGCTGTTTATTTCATAGTCATTGATTTAATGGCACCGAGGCAACCTTCCAGTGTATGTACACACTGAGGACACCATCTACCTAAAGTGGATGAATCATTCATTTATTCAAGATATATTAATGAAATATTCATCTAGTGTCAAGTTGTGCTCTAGACCAGGGGATACCATAGGGAACAAGATCATTAAGGGCCCTGCCTTCCTTGCTGCCCACATGTATTGCATTCCTACTGCGTGTCAGTCCCTTTGTTAAATTGTTGGGGATAAAGGCAAGAGCAGTCTTCACCTTACACATGTGCCTTAAGTCCTCCATGGCACTTTTACCGACTAAATTAGAACTGCTCCCTGGTATCAATGTAAGCACAATGGCAAACTGACCTGGAAGTCTTGTGCAAAGATTTGGCTCTTATTGTCGGAAGGAAGCAGATGATAAATAAACCAACAAAGGTCATGATAACTGGGAGGATGGAGAAGTTAGAAGGGTTCAGAGAAGAGCAATGTTGACACTGGAGCTGAAATCTCACAGCAAGAAAGAAACAGCCTTGGTAAGTCTGGAGACACAACATTCCAGGCACTTGAGGGAGAAACTCACTTGATATTTTCAAGAACCATGAAGGAAAGCTATTGAGCCTCAAAATTAGTGACCGAGGAAGGAGAGTGACGCTTGAAAAAGCCAAAGAGTTTGACAAGGTCCAACTCATGGAGTGCTTGGATGTTCTTCTGATTGGAATAAAAAACCATAGGAGAATTTTAAGCAGGGGACTGACTTGATCAAATTCTCATTAGAGAAAAAATTTCTCTGGGTGCAGGTGGGAAAAAAGATGAAGGATGGCAGAAAAGGTTCTAGGAGGGCCAGCAACTCTGGGGAGGTTCTGGTGGCTTCAATCAGGGCATGAGAGTAGAGGTGATAGAGAAGTGGATGGACCCAGCATATACGTTGAGATAAAGCTGATGAAATTTGCTGAAAGAACTTCGAGAGAAGAAGATGAGACAGGCAAGACTCAAGTTTTTAGCTGAAACTATTGGGAGCCCTTTGGGGAAATGGGAGCCAGAATCTCTTAGGGGCAAGTGTGATGTACATTTTCTAAAAAGCTCCCTGAACAGATAGATCCATATGCCAGGGCTGATTCTCAGGTGCTCCCTCTGGGAATTGCTGGTTTATTCTAGTCCTTATTTTTATTCAGTAGAGCACAGCTAAGCCATCCCATGCAGATAAGAGTTCAAGGTCTTCCCAAAGATTCTCAAGGACAGAGAGCCTCTGCAAGTCTGGCACAACCTACTTCAGAGCTGAACAGCAGTCAACATAGGTTTTTTTTAATAGAAAATGTAAATCCTTCCCTCAGTGTTTGTCGATAGAGATGGGACCTGTGGTTATTCTTTGCTTGGTCATAACCCTTTATACCAACGGTTCTCAACCTATGGGTTGTGATCCCTTGTTAACAATGAAAAAATATTGTGGCATTAGGAAGGCTGAGAACCACTGCTTTATATGATTACTTGTTGAATTGCAGCTACACAAAAGCCTTAAAACATTCAGTCATTAAGCAATCCAAACTAGGAATTCAACTATTCAGTCATGAGGCTGATCCAAATTAGAGGCACCTGTAGCTTAAGACTGGGTCCCTGTTCAGGCACCTACTGACCAGGCTGCAAATTCATTTGGGTTGGTGCACAGGGAAATGGTGGCTGAGAATATTTGGTGCTCCCCCTACACTTTCCTGATTCTAAGATTGACTATGAGCTCAAGGAAGCGGGGGAAAGGGATGGCATTGGACTCCTTGTTTTGAAAGTGTAGAATGTTACCTTTAGAAGTATTTTTCTCACTGGGGTGTGGAGCCTATAGAAGAATTTGATCCAAAATTTGTGCAGAGCCTTGACATAGACACAGTTTGTTTCTCTCTGTAATCCTTTGTATGAGGGTACATTGATAGTTACTTAAAATGTTTTTTCTAAGCTTTATCTTCAATACATTAATCATCATTGCTGCTTTTTTTTTTTTTTTTAAGGAACTCTTTCAACTTTCTTTTCTATAGTGGCACAGGATTTCCAAGCTATACTCTTTCCAAGGCTTCTCTTCCTCTGGGGCAGAGCAGTGTCGGGGTTTGGATTATAAAACAAATCCAGGGATTTATCTACAAAATTATAGATGAGCATAAATATGTCATACACCTGAGAATCAATAACCCTGCTAATAGCAGTGAGTGTTTCATCTATTGTAATTCTTAAGGTTCACAATATTCCAACAGGACTTAAGTTTCCCACTACTTAGTACCTTACTTAATTCACTTCTAGGCATTTGAAAAACGAAAACAACAGAAAGAAGATATTGTTTTGCCTAATATTTTTGTAGTTGAAAAAGCTTCTTGTCAGTTCACTTACCAGCTCAAGCCACTAGTCCTTTACAGCAGAGATTGAGCCCATCTTTGTGGACCCTAAAGCTTATATAATTTAAGAATCTCTTGATGAAAAAGAATGCAAAAATACCTTTCTTTTGCATATTGTACAAAAACATTAGACCTAGGGCATCCACCTTGCCTGGACCCCTCAAAGAGCTTTGGAAGTGCCCGTGCAATTAAAGGTTCCTGCTGCTTAAGCTCATTAGTTTCGGGTAAATCTGATTTGCAGTTCAGCTAAGGTGTTTCATGTAATAGAGTATCTTTTGGTCTAGGAGCAGGTGGGAATAATCTACACAGATGATAATATTTTAAAATTTGACCTAATAGGATTTAAGTCTATACTACCCAAATTGGTGGGGTTTTCTGTCGTTATGGTTTGGGTGTTTTTTCTGTCTTTTTCAATCAGGCAAGAGTGCCATGGTAAGATCACCGTCACCTCAAACTCTTGGACTCAAACTATACTATATACAAGTGGGGTATACCCCACTACACCTGGCTAATTTTTTTTTATTACTATTGTTGAACCAGAGGTTTACTCCATCGCCCTGGGTAGAGTGCTGTGGCATCATCGTAGCTCACAGTAGCCTAAAACTTTTGGGTTCAAGAGATTCTCCTGCCTCAGCTTCCCAAGTACCTAGCACTACAGGCAACTAGTTTTTCTATTTTCAGTAGATATGTGGTCTCACTCTTATCCAGCCTGGTCTCAAACTCCTGATCTACCCGCCTCAGCCTCTCAAAATGCTAAAACTACAGGTGTAGCCACTGTGCCTGGCCACACATGGCTAGTTTTTTAAAAATTAAAAAAAAGAAACATTTTACACAGGACATCACTCTGTTTTGCTCAGGCTAGTCTTGAACTCCTGGCCTCAATATCCTCCTGCCAGGCTCAGCCTCCCAGAGTGCTTGGCTTACAGGTGTGAGCCAGTGCACCTGGCCATTATAGAGTTTTTCCTTCTAAAAATAATTTCTCATTGGCATCAGGTCTTTCAAGCTAGTCATGCCTGTGGAGTAAAGAAGTAAGTTTTCCATCAGCTAAGCTCACATTTACAGGATCCTTAGACACTTTGTGGCTATTCAGCCCTTAACTATTTTACCTTTTCTTTAGCTCACCTAGACCAGCTGTTGCCAGGCCCAGTCCTTTCAGTTCTCTTTTATTCTCCTTACCTTAATTTGTTTACTTGTTTTGGGGACAAAGTATCTGTTTCCCAGACTGGAGCACAGTGGTATCAACGTAGCTCACAGCAACCTCAAAACTCCTGGGTTAAAGCAGTCCCCCTCCAAGTAGCTGGGACTATAGGTGCCGGCCAAAAAGCCTGGCTAATTTTTCTATTTGTAGTAGAGATGGAGTCTTGCTGTTCCTCAGGCTTGTCCAGAATTCCTGACCTCAAGTGATCCTCTGGCCTCAACCTCTCAGAGTGCTAGGATGACAGGCTTGAGCCACTATGCCTGGCCAGAAATTTCTAATATGTATATCAAACAAATTTCAATAGAACATGCCTATAAATTCTGTTTGGGTTGTGATGAATGAAGGACTCATTAAAGAGTTTATAGCGTACAATAACAGTAGTATTGTGTGTAGATACAGGTTTCACATTGATAATTAGGAAAATGTGGGGTTTCCTATGATAAGATGATGAAATATGTCATAAAGATTTGGGAGGTTGTCTCAGCGCCTGTGGCTCAGCAGGCTAAGGAGCCAGCCACGTACACCTGAGCTGACGGGTTCGAATCCAGCCTGGACCCGCAAACAACAATGACGACTGCAACCAAAAAATGGCCAGGCATTGTGGCGGGCGCCTGTAGTCCCAGCTACTTGGGAGGCGGAGGCAAGAGACTCGCTTGAGCCCAGGAATTGGAGGTTGCTGTGAGCTGTGATGCCACGGTACCCTATCCAGGGTGACAGCTTGAGGCTCTGTCTCAAAAAAAAAAAAAAAAAAAAGATGTGGGAGATGTTTGATACTGCAAAAATTCAATTTTTCCTTTCTTAAAAAGGATAATTTAATAAACTACTACATAATCTCACATTTCCTAGTTGATTTTATTTATCCAGTCTTGCCTTTTACGTATAGTAAAAAGATTAGAATCCTTAAGTAACTAATTAAAAGGAATATTGGAAAACATCATCTCTAATTATATCTCAATAATACACTGTCCGTGAGTAGTTTCTGCTAAGAGGAACTTCAGTTGGCTTTAAGATGGAATGTTAAAGACATTCTGATGAAGAGTTTACTCTCCAGAGTTTAATAAATTAAAAAGGGTTTTTGAAAGTTACAAATAAAAGTGATCTTCGTTAAGTTCTAATGTTGCCAAAAAAATGAAGTAGGTTTCTCAAGCACTTGACTGTTTGTGAACGAAGTGAGTTTCTCAAGTGCTTACTGTTTGTGAGGTCGGCTGACTGTCGTAAATTGTACATGGGAGTAGTTTTGTACACAGTTGGTTTTAGAGAATTTGTCACGGGCCTCTACTCGCCTGTTCATAATCAGCTGTCCATCCATGTTAGTTAGGAACGGCAAGCAGAGCCCCCTTTGTGCATTTGCTGTGGGTTTAGGCTTTGATTGTCTTCTGGTTTGAGGAGTCATTAAGGTAAAGAGAGAAGGCAGCCTCACATTCTAGGAGCCCATCAGGTTTTGGAGTGTCGGATGACTTTTCTTTTTAAATGGCCTACAAGTCAAGAATATAGTCTTTAAATGAAATGATCAATCAGGAGATTTCACTGACTATTCCTGCATAATAACATTTCATCAGAAATCTCTTCCGAAAATGAACCTCATGTAAAAACACGCGTGAAGGAGAGCGGGTTTCAGTTGCCAGGTTCTGTCCTCTGGGAATACGCCGCACCTGACCCGGTGTGCACACGGGCGGTCATGAGGCCTAGCAGGGTTTCCGTCTGTGCACAGGTTCTCGTGAGTAAATGAGAGAACTGAAGAAGAATCACTAGAGAATTACAGAAACAGGTTGGCATTCTTTGCGGGAGAGAGTGAAAATGAGTTTATCTTTTTTTTTTTGATGAGTTTATCTTTTGAAATGAAAACAAAACTACCAACTTTTCCAGATGTAGTCCTTTTTGTAAGATGATATTTTTTTGAGCCGTTGGCTGGGAATTATTTACTCAGATGGCTAACTCGTTGAGAATTCTAGCTAAGTTAAATCATTTTTAGAACTATTTTGGTTAATATTCTTTGATTTATAAATCAAAGGTACCAGACAAAACACTTACCAGGGAGAGGAGCTAATATCCACAAAATACTATTTCATGTGTTTTTGTTGTGGGTTTTTCCGCAGCTTTGAGTCCTATCCAATTTCACTTCAGGAGATAGAGAAAAAAAAAAAATCCCTGATATGTCAATAATTAGCTTAGGTCTGAAAGCACCCTGCTGCACAGATGTAGTGCTTCACGATGGTCTCTGAGCTAAGAAGTATTTATTTAGCATTAACTTTAACAAAACATAACCTTAGGTAAAAACACATCGAAATGGCACTTCACAACGGTGCCCAAAATCTATTGTTCCATTATATTTAAGTGTAGGATAAATCCAATAGTTGAATTATCCCATATTGAGTATTGGTGAATAAATGTTTGCATAATTGCTCCCACTTTTGCTGAATCTCAGTTTGATCAGTTTTAGAGCGGAGGAGTAGAAAAATGTTTTTATAAAAAGAAAGAGCTTTTGAGATTGAATGCTCTAATTAACTGCTGATTATTTTTCTAAATAGACTATATTAGATTACAACCCTAATTGTCTCCTTTCTAGTGGATTTTTGAGGTTGTGTGAAAGCAAAGCTGGAACTACAGGAGCCAGCACCACCTGTGTTAGTGAGCGGTTCCCCACCCAGAGACGGAGCCAGTCATAATGTTTAACAAATACTGTTTTCGGGAGGGTCTTCATCATTGTTCAGTTTTGAAATAGATACATAACGACTATCTTGAGTTTTTACTTTGAGATGTAAACAGTCTACATTATGCAATAAATGGTATGTTAGATAAGAAATGCTGGTTCAGATTGACAAAATATGCATTTTTGTTGTCTTAGATATGGTACTGAAAATTGATTCACGTTTGGCATGACTCTTCCCAAGGAGCTGCTTATAAAGGGCGAGGGTCTAACTCACTTATCAAAAATCAAGGGAAGGGAATAGCAGAAGTAAAACTGGAACAATTCATTTTTGTGGCTTTGATTTTCTTAGGGAACCTCACTGATTTCAAAGGAAAGTCCTAAGTAGGACTATTTAGAGACCTTGTATTCTAGCAAGCAATGTTTTGGGGAGCAGAAAAGGTATTTTTTGATATTATATTTTCTAACTATATCATAAAACAGTCAGATGTATTTTAAAGTTAGTCTCTTGATTAATAAACGCATGGTAGGTTGGCTATAATAGTAAATTTGCTTTAGTATCTCAGCTCAGCATCTAAATTTGAGTGATTTGAGAATGTGTGATTTACCACAAAAAGTGAGACTCTTTTAATCAAAACACTTGAAGGTCAAATAATTAGATTTTATATAAAATTTGAAAAGAAAACACAGCTGTATGCTACCTCCTCCATTGAAATCTGTTTTTAGTTAATAAGGAAATGGGAGTAAAATATTTTATTGAGTCTATATATAGGCTTTCGTATATTAAAAGAAAAGCTATTTACAACTGATTTGTTACTAAATAAAATCTTGGATGAACACTTTTAATTACTAAAAAGGTAAGGTAACAAATAAACACAGGAAATATAAATGAATAAAGTGTTCACATAGTCATGCTGCTTACAGGGCTATAAATAGCCACCCCCAGCTCTGCCACTATTATTAGCAGGCTCGAACAAAAGGAGAGGTCCAGAAATAGAAGGGGAAAAGCATCTTCATGAGCCTTGTATTCCATGGCTTAAGAAATGTTTCTAGCAAGCTCATGAGTTTAGGGGGTTAATTGATTTTTAGAAAGGACATTTCCATGCTGTCAGCTTGCCAAGGAAATTCTTTTACTGGCATGTTTGTAAAATTGGCAGGCTGATGTTTCCTCTGGGTGACACAAGGTGTGATGAAGAATTTTATCTTTACTTCCTTACTAAAATCAGCACTGATTGCTTGCCTTTTTGTTAACTTATTTGGTTATTATCAGATTACTTCTGTAGAGGATCAGTTAATGTCACTGAAGTTGGAGGAAGTCAGCATAGTGGATGGCCCCGGACCCAAAGTCAGTTCTGTTTCACCCGAGCCACTAATGACATTGGTCCAGGCATGTATGCAAACGTGTATACAGTTGTCCCGTGGCATCCACAGGGGATTGGTTCCACAGATACCAAAACCAAAGGATGCTCGAGTCTCTCAAAAATGGCTTAGAGTTTGCATATAACACATGCACCTCCTCCTAAATGCTCTAAATCATCTTTAGATTACTTATAATTTCTAACATAATGTAAGGCCTATGTCACTATGCTGTATTGTTTAGGGAATAATGATGAGGGGGGAAAAAGTCTGTACATGTTCAGTACAGATGCAATTTTATTTCTACTTTTGACCTATGGCTAAATCCATGGATACAGAAGTTGCAGAAACCACAGTAATGGAGGGCAAACATAGACCACACAGTCACACACACACACACACACACATACACACACATCCTCTCTGAGCCTCAGTTTTCTGATTAATGAATGTAGCAAACATAAATGGAGTCCCTCAGTGTGTTGGGCACAATGCTAAGCAGTTCGGAATACAAGATCAATTAAAATACTTAGTCCTTTTTTACTAGCCATGCACAGCTGGGAAGACAGACTTGTAAACACAGAATTAGAATTTACAAAGGGCATATAATAGAGACGAGACCGGTTAGAACACAGGACAGAGCTTCTCTGTCGAGGAAGAGGGTACCTGGGAAAACTGCAGATATAATAGCATTTGAATTAACTCTATCTTGAAGATTGATTTGGATGAAAACAGCTGTACTTACCTGTCTTTCAAGGGCCTCTGGAGGAGCCAATGCCATAGAAAAAGTATGTGAAAAAGCCTGAAAGACGATATATACATTTTGTCTTTATATAGATATTGTCCTATATAATACACATAAAATTCCAATTTTATCTTTTTTTGTAATAAAAGGATTCATGGGCATGAATATTACAGATCCTATCCAGTTTTCAATTGCCTATTAATTATTTTTCTTTTGGTAACCAATTATAAGTGCAATGGTTTTTCCTTTTCTTTTTTGAAAGGCAGCCTACCATCGAAATGAGTACACTTATTTGAGAATTGAGTATAAGACATGAATTAAGTACTTTGACTTTTTTTTTTTTTAAATCAGTGTGGATTGGAATCAAATGAAGAAAAAAAACAACTTCTCCAAATATGGCTATAATTTCCCCTAAGTAGTAATGATAGACAGAATGGTTATTTTTTAAATGGTTATATTTGTAGTGGTTTTCAGCAGGTGAATTATGAAGAAGTGGCATTTAGTAATAATCAGGCTATTTTGAAAACCATATTACTTGCTCATAAACTATATGTATATTCTGGTGAAAGATTATCTACTAGGGAAAATAAATATTAGAATTACTTCTTTCCAATAGGAATGTATTACTGTCCTATTTTCAGTCAGACAGCTCTATGATTATTCCATTGAGTGATCTAGTCAACAAATATATTTTTGAGTGCCTATTTTGTGTGCTGCCAAATGGGGTAAACAATATCTTATAGAACAGGTTCCAGTATGCCTTTTTGGAATGAAACATTTAAAAATCTTACTCAAGTCAGATGTTGATTGCCTATCCCACTTAACCTTTTCCATTTTTAACCCCCCAAAGAGGGAAGCCTTTTGGCTCAGCAGTATGCAAATTAGCTTGGAGCATGCAGATAGGCTGAATATACATTGATTTACAAGTACCATTGTGAATAACTTTCCACTGTTGCTTTTGCTAAAACTCAATACCACACAGAGAAAAGGCATAAAGCAGAGTAGAAATCTGTCCTGTGCATTTGGTTATTGATGGACTAGCATAAACTATTAGCCGGGCAGCACAGTTTCAACAGCAAAGGCAAAGTCCTGTCTGTCTGGTTACCGCCGCTCTCCTATCCGATCATTCTTACTGGCTTTTCTCCCAGCAGTTCTTTGCTCCCTCCTTTTGACACTGCGGGCTGAGGTGGGGAGATTCTAGTCTGCTTTCTTTCTGAGGCTTCTGTTGCCAGGTTTTCAGAAAATGTAAGCATGGTAGTGTGAATTTAGAAAAAATAAAAGTGTACGTGAAAGCTCTTCTGGTTTCGTTTGATTTTTTGTTGTTGTTAAGAAACAATAGTGTTTATTTATCATGTGTAGCTTAGAATTTCTTTGGTATTCTGTTCTCTCAATTTTAACGAAACGCGAAATTCAAGAACATTTTTAAAAAGCAAAATAGTTTTCAGTTGAGGGCAGGTGAGAAAGTTATATGAAGATTGAGTGGGAACCTCACCCCAAGGACATAATAGACAAGAAACAATTTTTTTTCCTCCCCTTTCTTCAGAAGTAGTCTTCCGCATGGTTTAATGTGCTAACATAACCCCGGTTCCAATATTTCAAAAGATACAGAACTTCCCAGCATGATGATAAAGTTTTCCTGTGTTCCAATAATAAAACCTCAACGTACCAGTGATTTCCAGTTCCTTTGTAGCTCAGCAACTTGTGAAGACCAACTAACTCCTAAGTACTCAGCCCGCAATATCAGTGTGGGAGTCGGAAACAGATGTTCACGGGACAATGCCATTTGTTGTCACTGTCGATACTATGTGGCAACTTTCCCAAATGAAATTGTTTGTGGATGGAAAAGAATGTAAGCAGTGATTCATGCCCAGGAATTTTTTTGGCTGCAGGCTAACCATATTTTATTTGTTTTAAGTCACAGAACATTAGTGGATTAAAAATGTTAGGACAAACTTACCATTAGAATATCTTTTCCATTTGTTGTCCTATACTGTCCTGTAAAAAGAGTGCCTAATTTAGGTGGAAATATTAAATGCCTTAGTTTTATCTGATAGCAGTTGACATTTTTTCAGATTTAGTATTTTTGCTTTTGAGTAGATACAGAGTTTCTACTGAAATGAAGAACATGATTTGGTTGGCATTTTTGTTAGTAATTTGGAAGCCTAAAAAAAATGTAATGTAATCAATCAATAAGTAGAAACATTTTTTGGTAATAGATGGTGTTGTGTTGTATGATCTTGGTTTGAGATTTTCATAAATATCACAAAAATGCATTCACTAACTCAGTTACTGTAAGAGATACTGGGTTTGTTTGTGTAAATTAAATATTGATTATAGAGAAGCTTAAAATGTACTTACAGTGAAATAGCTACAACAAAGCTCCTTAAAAATTAGGCACCCCATGTCCTGTGACATGTATACAAACTATCATTTTCAGGAAGAAAACCTAATAAGAGCTTGATATCTACCATTCTAGTGCTGTTTTTTAGTTTTTTCAGAAAAACAAATTTTAATCTACAAATGAAAGTCTTTTAACATTTACTCATACTAACAGATGCCTAAGGCCATAATTACAAGATGTTTTATGTTCTTTTAAAAACATATGTATTTCTCATAATTAGGTTTTTACATCACAGAAAAATTATTTTAAGAGACATAAAACAAAATCTGACTTTCAAACCACAGCCAGAGGGAAGATTGGTATCACATGTAGTGGCGAGGTCCTCCATGAGGAAGCTGGAGCCTGGAGTTTTGCTAGCTAATTTTCACTAGCTGTTGTTGTACTCAATTTTGACCATGCAACAACCTCTTGGTTGGCCACCTTTTTCTTATCTGCAAGATGGCAGGTCAGGCTGATGACCTCTAAGATCCTTTGGGGTCCTCACAGTTTTTGATTCTCGTTTAGAGCTCAAATTCTATTCTCTACAGCACTGTTAACATTCTTTAGGTCACAAACATCTTGGAGTATCTGATGCTAGTTATTAGTAATCGTCCCCCAAAATTGCATAAAGAAAAAAATTCTACATGCAATCCTAGGGCTTCCTGGACCTCTCAAAGCCCAGAATAGTCCCAGGTAAGGAACCTCGCTAAGGAATGTTAGAATCCTTTGTGAAGATGAATTAAGCAGGCATTTGAAGTTGCTCCAAACTGTGATATCAGAACTTTCTAACGTGGGCGGCGCCGTGGCTCAGTGAGTAGGGTGCTGGTCCCATATACCGAGGGTGGTGGGTTCATACCCAGCTCCGGCCAAACTGCAACAAAAAAAATAGCTGGGCGTTGTGGGGGGCGCCTGTAGTCCCAGCTACTCTGGAGGCTGAGGCAAGAGAATCGCCTGGGCCTAGGAGGTTGCTGTGAGCTGTGTGATGCCACGGTAGGTACTCCAGCGAGAGTGATAAAGTGAGACTCTATCTCTAAAAAAAAAAAAAAAAAAGGGCAGCGCCTGTGGCTCAGAGGAGTAGGGCACCTGCCCCATATACTGGAGGTGGTGGGTTCAAACCCAGCCCCAGGCCAAAAACTGCAAAAAAAAAAAAAAAGAACTTTGTAACTTATTAAACAGACAAGTTGCTTATTTTTATTTTCAGACATGTCCACATGATAGTAATTTAAGGAAAAAAGAAAACACACCATGAGTTGGTCCATAAAAGACCAGAGAAGCGTTTGGAAAGAGGGAACTGTTGTGTGTGTATCTTGAGTAAAGGACACCAGGGAAATAACTTATATTCCAGCGAGGCCTTGCTTTAAAATAGCAAGTGGATAAACTCAGGTGTGCTGGCATCTCTCAACCAGTGAACCAAGTTTAGTTGTTGTTACTGTTATTTTAATTAATGAAATATTCAAAACTAAATGCTCTTACCAAAAAGACAGGAGATGTAGGGAGGACTATTTCAAGGTCTTGTCCATTTTCTAGACTCAGCAGCTAATATATGAATGCACAAAATGACTGGAGAAGGCCAGCATTTAGGTGACAAATGCAAACTAAGAAGTTGATTCTAAATCAGATTTAAGAATATTTAAACTGCTAATTTCCTTCCAGCATATGCCTCTTTTTATTAAAAGGCATTCATGGATAAGCCTATTTTCCTTCATTCTAATATTATTTGGAGAATGCTTTGCACTTTTTTTTTTTTTTTTTTGCAGTTTTTGACCAGGGCTGGGTTTGAACCCTCCACCTCTGGCATATGGGGCTAGTGCCCTACTCCTTTGAGCCACAGGCGCCACCTGCTTTGTACTTTTTTTTTTTTTTTTTTTGAGACGAGCTTCAAGCTGTCACCCTGGATAAAGTGCTGTGGCATCACAGCTCACAGCAACCTCCAATTCCTGGGCTCAAACAAGTCTCCTGCCTCTGCCTCCCAAGTACCTGGGACTACAGGCGCCCGCCACAATGCCCGGGCATTTTTTGGTTGCAGCCATCATTACTGTTTGGTGGGCCCAGGCTGGATTCGAACCCGCCAGCTCAGGCGTACATGGCTGGCGCCTTAGTCCATTGAGCCACAGGCGCCGAGCCTGCTTTGATCATTAGATCTTTTAGTTACTATCATTTCATCAATGTTAACACATAGTACACAATAGACACTCATGATTCATTTTAGTGAATAGTTTTAAGTCTTGAAAACTTGGCTAACCCCCTCCTTTGACCTAATGAATTTATAAGCTACAGTAAAATTTTCCTTTTTACCTTCATTATTATAGCTTTTAGGTCCTTAGCTGACAAATTCTTCAGGGTTTTACTTTTACACGTTTTCAAATTCTATTCATTTCTCTAATTAAGGTTGAATTAGACGGATTTATATTGTGCATTCCTGGCATTCAGAGCAACTATAAGGTATTATCAAGAAACTAGAAATTCTTAGCCTGATGTTACAGGAAGGGCCCTGATTCTACTCTACAGAAATGATTCCAATTAGGGAGTCCCTGGGCTACCTTTTCTGTTTCACGAGGACAAATGTTATTGGTACAAGGGGGACTCCTTGGCCACCATATAACCCACTCACTTTGTGGAACAGAGTTACTTAGAGCGCTCTGAATCCCATCTTTGATCTCGGGCGATATTTTTCTCTGTTATGTCACAGAGGTCACCTGGCTCATGTGTGACAAACTGCCTGCATAAGTCACAGTGCCAGTGGCAGAGATTTGTAACCATGCCCCTGGTCCATTGCCTTTGAATTATTTCACAGGCCCGCTGCTTTACATTTACACTCTGTCGGAAGATGAACAGGGGAAGGGAGTAAAATCAAGGGCAGGGTCTCATCCTGAAGGACAAGGGGAAACAGGTGGAAGGTTAATGGCCCTGGAGCGATTCCACAAGCCTCTCAGGCTTGATATATGGGCCTCAGGCCTAAAACGGGCATTGGCTTTCAAAGATATATTATTTCATTTGAGGAGAGACATTCTGGAGTTCCTGCATTTGTCTGCTGATAGATGATCCTCTGTCCACAATTGGTTATGGCGTGTGAGTTTTCCTTGGGCCTGCTCCCGTACATAAAAATTTTGCTGAGCTCTCCAACCTTTCACATGCCTTTAAGAATGGGATGTGTGCTAGCCCCGCTGGCAGGCTGCTGGATTTTTGTTGCTGCTATTTTAGTAGTTCCTTCTGGACCATGAGGCCAGTGGGGGATGAAAAACACTTCTGTTCATTCATACATAACTTGATAAGGGTGGCCTTGCAAAAAAAGGGGGTGTGTGTGTGAAAAGGATGTTGGGAATCACGCATGTGTCTGTCTGGTAAGATGAGCTCAGTCTGAAATTCAGTCATTTGGCTCTCAGAATTTGCCTGTGTCAAAGACAGAGACTATCAAACAGCTTTTGACTTTATAACTGTTTTGTATCCCCTGCAGGTTATTAACAAATGGCTTAGTCTTTTTTGTTGTTTTTAATTTTTCCAAAATTTGAGGTGACCTGGAGAAAAGGTGGGAACAGATAGTTGGAAAAAAGATGCTTTATGCAGAGATCAGTGATTAATTTGCCTAACAAGAGACATTGGGCGATTCTACCAGGAAATGCATCTAATGGCTCAAACGTTACAATATGAATAGAACTGGTCACTAGATTAATGAAACCAGTCACTTGAAATTAACCTTATGTGGCCTCTCAAAAGTTGTACTGCAGAGTCTAAGACTGCAGTCACTTAGCCCCAGCCTCCTGATGTTCATAGATTTAATATTCATGAGAGTGTTTGGAATTCTATTATGCTTCAATTTATGGTATTTTGAAATTAAATATTAACTCTGGTTTGGGGTGTGAAAGTATAAAATCTTTTACTTTATCATCCCTGGTAACCGTCATACCAGCCTTGTCTGAGAGATAATCCTTATTTTTATGGCAAGCACTAAGGAAAAATGAGCTCTATTTACTCACTATCTAAACAAAAGGTGATTTTTTTCTTTCCAGTTCTTTTGTGTTCCCTTGCCCATATGTTTGGCGAGTTCTCAAACCACTTTATGAAGTATCAAAATTTGTGGATGTTTTTATCTTGAATAATGTTGTCAAAACCAAATTGTTCACATGGAGAAACGTTTCATTATCCTCATAGATCCAAGGGCATTTATCTATAAAAAGTTAATATTGGAACCTGATCTGATAATATGAATATCAACAGGAATTTAATTCTTGAATGGGAAGCATTACAGTGCAACAAATTACAAACACTTCCCACGTGTATTTACAAGGGATTCTTATCACAATCCCTCTCTTTATACAGCCCTCAGTAGAAAGATGCAGTATCTACCCATCGCTCCCTCTTCATGGAAAGATTTTTAAAATGTTCTTTTCTTTTTCTCTGGAATATTGAAAAGTACAGGTTAGGCCAGAAGTGTGAAGACTGGAGAGATGTTTAGAACTCTCAGGAAGACTATGTACAGTATCACCAATTTAGGGGAAAGTTTGAGAATCATCAATCACATGGAGTAGAATGAAGAGTGTTAGCATCCTGAAGGATCTGCTTTTCCACTTGTTGCTTGCATAAACGGAGAAAAGACTGCCAAGGACTTCAAGCCACCAGCTGGGGGCACCATAGCTAAAATACTCCCAACAGAAGGGCAGGGTCCCAAACCACACAGGCATGCTTTTCAAACACGGAATAAAATGTGCTTGTTTTAGTCATTTTTAACTGGTGACCTAAATGCCTCCTTTTCATGTTTGAAAAGTTACCAACTTTATTTCAGTCACATTTCCCTTCCTCTGCGGTATTTCCCAGTCAGTAGACCACAGTCCTGTGGGTTATGTCAATGCCTAAAGCAAAGACCGAATCAAAGAATCCCACATAACTGGTTAAAATGGAAGCTCATTCCGAATTAGTAAGTAACCCCCGCCTGTCATCCTCATCTGTCAAAGTCTCCTAGCTCAGATGGACACCTCCATGAGCTGATCCTTTGGAAGCCAAATATTAGCAAACAGCCTCTTAATTGCTCATTTGCAGTTGGACAAAATGCTAAATGCAGAAAGACTTCAAAGCCCCTGGATTCTGCATTGAAAACAGGATCTCAATACACATAGTCGCTTATTGTTGCAAAATTAGAATAACAAATGTTCGCAGCATGAGGCCAACATAAACTTGCCCGAGTATTATTCAACCTGAGACATAGTCAATCCTTTTTTTTCTTTTTTTTTTAGTAACCGCAATAGAAGAGGCATGCTCAACACTCTGTTATTCTATACTGTTCATTTTAATGATATATTTAGGTCTCCATCACACTTTGTATTTTTACGTGTAATTACCCATATTAAAAAAAAAAAAAA
>CAUYON010189059.1:0-39685 GCA_963573935.1 Arctocebus calabarensis | reverse complement strand
ATGGCCAGGTGTTATGGCGGGTGCCTGTAGTTCCAGCTACTTGGGAGGCAGAGGCAGGAGACTCGCTTGAGCCCAGGAATTGGAGGTTGCTGTGAGCTGTGATGTCACCGCACTCTATCCAGGGTGACAGCTTGAGGCTCTGTCTCAAAAAAAAAAAAAAAAGAAGTCCAATGTGGGTCAGGTTTGAACCCACAGTGTCTGCGGGACTGACTCCTCTCTGGACGCTCTGGACAGAGTTCTTTTTCTTGCCTTTTCCAGCTTCTAGGGGCTCATAGCCTCCAGCAACAGAGGGTCAAGTTCTTCTCAACATCATTCTGCTTCCCTCTTCCACTTCTAAGAACCCTTGTGATTAGATGGGGCCGGCCTGGCTTTAATTAAGGCCAGCAGAGGAGCAACCACAATCCACACAACTCTAATGCCCTTTTGCCATGTCAGAAATTGATAGGTTCCAGGGATAGTGACATGGCCAGCTGTAGGAGGTTAGGAGGGCATTATTCTGACTTCTACTGTATTGTACAGTAGAACCTCCACAGGTGGCCACCTCCCTACACTGACCACTTCTAGGTCAACCTAGTTCTCCTAGACCAGACACGCACCACATGCATCAGTACTAGTTCCTTACGTTGACCACCTCTGTGTGTTGGCCAGTTTGTTACAGTCCCTTGGGTGGTCATCTTACAGAGGTTGTTTTATGTTGTTTTATGTTACGTTATGTTATGTTATATTATATTTAAACACAGATTTCTTCATGTATTTATATAAATACCATCTTGAAAGGTACACATACCAGTATTTTTAAGTGTTTTTCTCCCCAAACATGGAGGGTATAACTTTTTTCAGAAAGCCCTTCTCTTCTGTCTCATATATTTACAATGAGTATGAGACTTATTTCTTAAATAAGTGTTTGGGTTTCCATACAAGGAGAAATGCTGCCCTATGTGCCAGAAATGAGCTGTGAGACTGACTCGGAACTCGCTGGCCACCCCAGGGTTGTCACCCCAACAAGACCCTTGGGGTCCCACACTGCTCGCCCTGCTTTAGTTGGTATGGAGCGGACAAACGCTGCCCTGGCGTAGACCCGGGTCTTTGGAAAAGAGAGTGCATTGTCCTGCTTTGCACTTTCTGGCTCAGTGAGGAGATTGCGAGTGGGAGGTTTCCATTAGGAGCACTCTTATTTAATTAATCTTTAATTATCAGGTAAAACACATGAAAGAAGGCCTCCACCAGGAAAATTGCCCGCAGCATTTATCAACTTGCTCATCGTTGTGACCCATCCACCCCGTAAATCAAGTGTCCATGCCTTTGCAGTGCATGGAGCAAATAATTAAACTGTCCATAACGGCTGTGGAGGTCTTACTAGAGTTTATCAGTGTGTGAATCGGAGCTCTGGGAGACACTGCAGTATCCACCAAGCATCTCCCCACCCCCAGGCAGCATCACCAGGGAGCCAGCCTCCCCTTCCAAAAGTGGACCTGCTCCACACGGCCAATGAGAGGACTCTCAGACAGGACATGAGTGCCCAGGCTGTGAGGCCACACACACCCTGAGCCCTCCCTGGAGTGTTCTGGTATCTTAAGAAAGAGGCGTGTAAAGATATTTACTTAGCAATCCACAGTGGCTCATCCCTATAATCTGAGCACTCTGGGTGGTGGGGCAGATGGATTGTTTGAGCTCAGGAGTCCCAGACAGCCTGAGCCAGAGACCCCCATCTTTACAAAAATGGAAAAATTAGCTGGGTGTCATGGTGGGCACCTGTAGTCCTAGCTACTGGGGAGG
This sequence comes from Arctocebus calabarensis, assembly GCA_963573935.1. Taxonomy (NCBI): domain Eukaryota; kingdom Metazoa; phylum Chordata; class Mammalia; order Primates; family Lorisidae; genus Arctocebus; species Arctocebus calabarensis. Next base: position 37,909 of record CAUYON010189059.1, on the reverse strand, counting down.
CTGAGGCAGGAGGATTGCCTGAACTCAGGACTTTGAGGTTGCTATGAGCTATGATGGCCACAGTATTGTAGCCTGGGCAACAGAGTGAGACTCTGTCTAAAAAAAAAGAAAAAGGCATTTTCTTATATCTCATCTTTATGTCCTCCCTTCCCTGGACTACACCTTCTGCACCTGACCTGCCCTTGCCCAGCAAACCCTTGATAAATCAAGCGGGAAATCTCAGTCCTGGGTGACAGGAATTCTCCGTTGCTATGTGACTCCCGCTGGGGACCTGCCCAAACGCCCCTCCTTGCCCCTCCCTGCACCTCTGGGCACTCAGAGCCTCCAGGCTGCTGCCCCTTCGCCCTGACTCCTGCGTCAGGTCTTCCCTGGGACTCCTCTGTGCCAAGGCTCTGGACTCAAACCCTTACAGATGGACTCACTGCCCACTGGGGGCCTGGGGTGCCTCCCCTGCAGCACAGCTGCCCAAGACTGTAGGAGGGGCCAAGGGGCCAACACAGCAAAGGGGTGTGTACATCGGCACACCCCTGAAGAGCCGAGGCTCCTTCCAGCTCAGCCCAGCCCAGATGAGCTTTCCAGGCCAGGTGGGCAGCCCCACCCTGCCTGTCCACCCATGCTGTCACTACAGTGCCCCTTATACCCTCAGAAGTCCAGCTTAAAGAGCAAATCTCATGGCTTCTGGATGCAGCTGCACGCGGCCTTCATGGGGTTCTCATAGGTGGGGGGTCCTCTGAGTTTTCCAAGGGCCCCTTTAGGGTTTCAGTCATGTCTGAAAACCCCACTTGGGACTCTCATGTCCTGAGGCAGTGCTGTGGATGCCTCTGCCAAGCTTGCAAACAGGTTGTGCAGTTACCCCCGCCTCTGGCCAAGTGGAGGGACACCAGGGCATGTGGTCTTGGCACTGAAGACATCACACCTCATACCGGGCGCCCACTGTGACACACAGCTCTGCCCATGTGCCCCTGAGCTCCCAGTGGCTCGGGTGCTGAAGATGCCACACCTCGTACCGGGCCCCCACTGTGACACACAGCTGTCCATGGCCCCTGAGCCCCCAGTGGTATTTAGTCTTAATGAATGTGGGGGGGCCTGGAATCCTGATCCAGCTGCAAACAAGCTCAGCAGCCCAGGTGCCCCCTTGTGACCTCCAGGTGGTCACAGCCTGGCCAGAGCACCCCAAGTGATCTTCACTGCTGTTGCCTGAAGGACACAGGCCTAAGATGAACATCAGCCCAGGAAATTAATCTGCCCTGAACACTGTGAAAGCACCCCATGATGTGTGTGCAGGGCGGGAGTGTGACTCTGGCTTGAGAACAGGTGAGGGTCCGCACTTCCAGAATGGTTGGTGTTTATTCCAGGGACCTTGTCAAATGCAGGTGTGAGAAAGCAGGTGTCATTCAGAAAGGAAAGCAGGCCCCGCAGCCCAGTGGGCACAGAGCGGTCAGCTTCACTCAGCAGCCAAGTGAAACCACTTCCCTCCCCATTAGCAGAGACGACCCCATGCTGCAAGATCAGAGGGAAGCCAGCCCGGCCCCCCACAGATGCCCGGGAACAATATGCTTTGAAAAGGGGCCTGCCCTTCCACCAACAATGTGGGGGCTTGCATTATTAAACAATCTGCTTAATAATTTAGGCTGGAATAAACTCGAAACACAGAAGGTGCTCCTTCACCAGCACAGTGATGAAATGCTGAACTCTGGAGGGAATGGGGATGTCCAGTTACACGGGATTCTGCCACTTTGGCGGTCACTGAGACATACAGCTGTCCACGGCCCCTGAGCCAGTGACTAGAGCCCCAAATGTCCCCCTGCCCCTGAGCAGGGACTGTACAGCCCTGGGCCTCCTCCAGGCAGGCCTCAGGAGTTTCTCCCTCCCACACTCATCTCCAGCTGAGGCTGCAGCAGCACAGCCCCAGGGTCCGGGTGGGCGTCCCCGTGGGAAGGCCTGGGCACTTCAAGTGACTCTCTCTCTTTGGGCTAATTGAATTTGGCACCTGCTTCAAAGGAAGCCTTTGAAACACAGAAAAGCAGCCTGGTCCTCAGGACAGAGGCTCTCGGCCCTAGTGCCTCTCTCCAGCCTCAGCCCCACAGAAAGTGCTTAATATGGATGCCGTGGATACCACGGGCCCAGAACATGCCTGTAGGCTCGTCCTGACTGTCTCCCCACCTGTTTGGGGGATTGCTCTTGAGTGGGTCCCCCCATCCACTCTGATGTCCCCTGGCGGCTCGCTGTCCCAGGGTCTAGCAGGGGATGGTATCAGGATGTGCTGGTTGATGGAGGTCAATGAACATTGCTCTCCTGGTGCGCTGGCAGGGTCTGAGCCAGAAGAACATGGTGGGACTGTCCAGCTGGCCAGTCCCTCCCCTACTGTCCCCAGGAGTGTCCAGCCACTGAGTGGCCCTGCTGGAGGCTGCCTCTGCTGCTTTGGGGGCTCCTGAGAGTGTGTGCAAGGCCATCCTCAGGGTAGAAAGCCTGGGGAGTACCAGGAGGGCTGGCCCGTGCTGAGGCCAGGGAAGCCAGCCACTCACAAGCATTGCTTTGAGGGTGAGCAACAGCCAGTCTGAAATGGGGAAGGTCTGTGTGTGCCGTGGTGGTGACCATGTGGGTACCATGGTGATGACCATGTGGGTACCATGGTGGTGACCATGTGGGTGCCATGGTCAGGAGAGACCAGGTGCCAGGCAATGGCTGTCGTGGAACCCAGAAGAGAGGCTTGGTGAGTGTCATTTGGGGGTAGAAAGAGGATCAATTTCTGCAGGTCACTCTCACTGGGCAGAGTGGCCATGGGTCAGCTCCAAGGGCCCAGCAGAAGAGGCCTTGGAACCATAACACAGTGACATTCACAGGCAAGGTTGGCAGAGGAGAGTGAAGGGAGGTGTTTCAGAGGACGCCGAGGACAAGCCTTGGCAGGAATGAACCCGGAGGCAGCCCCACGGCACACGGTGATGGGCAGGCAGACCGATCCCAGCAGTGTGGGCTGAGGTCCGACACCAGGGTCAGTGCCTGTACAGAGAAAGGGCAGAGAGGACGGCTCGGGACATGAGCAGCCAGGGACAGCCAAGAGGAAGCCGGGGTGGGGGAAGCCAGCCTCACCTGCTCTGTCCAAGGTCCTGATGAGAGGCCAGGGTGATAAACAAGCCCCAGGAAAGGGGAGATGCCCAAGTAACCAAATAGAATGAGTCAGGAAAACCCAGGAAAGTGGGAGAGGACGTGGGCTGCAACAAAAACCAAAAACCAAGAGCCCCAGCAATAGCAAGTGAGGACTCCTTCTTGTAGGACAGTGTTGAGTGAGACACAAGACCCAGGGAGCTATTGTTCAGAGATTGAGCTGTGCCCTGTGCTGGCGTGTCCTGACTCAGGATGGGGCAGCCACCGGATGCCGTCCTCCGCCCCGTACTGCAGACAAGTGCAGCTCCCCTCGGGAGTTCTGCAGCAGGTGGACGCCTGCCCTGTTTTCTGGAAGGCCGGGAAGTGGGTTCTGGAGACCTCGGCCTCCGTCTGCCGGAGACAGTGACCAGGTGCCAGGGCGGCCCCAGCGCAGGCTCTGCAGCGTCCCTCAAGCACAGAGATGGGTCCCACGGAACCTGTTTGTGGCTTCCTGGCTCGTGTGTCCCCCCACACACAGTTTGTGTTTTCCGTAAGGTCGTGCAAACGGGCTCGTTCCGGATGAGGCATTTAGTTGGCTTCCTCAATATAAAATTCACAGCAAAAGCCGCTCTCAATATCCTCTTCATGTCATATTAATACCCGCTGGTATCTAAAGACTTCCTGTCTTATTGCTAACATACACAACTTGTGTTTTCTTTCTATTTTTTACTAATCTTATTAGGAAATGAATTAATTAGCTAATATTTCCCAAGAATAAGGGAAATCTGCTTTCTACTTAATTGAATTTTGCTCTGATTTATATTCTCTTCCTTCAATTTCTTTGGGTTTTATATGCCACAGTTGTGTGAAATGGAGGTGTAAGTCATTGCTTTTTCAAACTTTTCTCTTTTATTTTTTTTTGCAGTTTTAAGCCGGGACTAGGTTTGAACCCACCACCTCCAGTATATGGGGCCAGCACCCTACTCCTTTGAGCCACAGGCACCGCCCAAACTTTGCTCTTTTTTAACATTTGCATTTAAATCCATAATTTTCTTCTAAGTATTGCTTTTGCTGCATCCCATATGTTTAGAACTATCTCATGTATTTTTTTTACTTAGTTTGAGTGTTTTTTTTTTTTTTTACTGTTATTGCTTCTTAGATACATGGGGGATCTGAAATGTGTTCCAGAATTCCCAAACATTGGAGCCTTTTTTCCCATAATCCCTTTGTAATTGATTCCAGTTTAATTACATTACAGTCATAACCTGTATGAGTTCAAAAATTGGAAATTCAGTGAGACTTCTTTTTTGGCCTAGTAAATAGTCCATTGGGTACACATTGCATTGGAAGTTAAAACCCTGAAAAGAACACGTGTTTTGTAGGTTTCAGGTACAGTTTTCGAGGTGTTACTGGAAGTCTGCTAAGAGCATCAGCTGCACTCCCCTCAGTAAAGGAGGGTTGGAAGTGCTCACGGCAGCTGTGGCTGACTCATGGTCAAGTGAGAAGATATACTTGAGTGGCCAGTGACTCCCCTGGGTCAGGGCAGATTTGAGCTGCGTGGGTGACATGTACAGGTGCGTGTGGGACCCTCAGACTGGGGAATTCCAGAGAGGCATCCAGGCTGGAAACAGCGTCCCCGAGTTACCAGGACAGAGGTCAGGGCCAGCAGCAGCCTTGTCTGGGGAAGAGCAGGTGGCATATCCCCTAGTCTGGGGTGCCACCTCCCTCCTTGCAGGGACGGGGACCTCCCCAACCTCCTTCTCGATGCTTTGAGATGAAACCTCAGAGGTCCACTGGCAGAGAACTCCTGCCTGGCCGTGCATCCTCTGGCTCACTCCTGCCTCCACGCAGGCAGAGTGGAGACTGACCAGGGCACTGCTCTGAAGGTCAGGAACACCAGTGAGCAGAGGAACCACCAAAAACCCATTTTATAGAACCAGTGAGCAGCAGAGCCGGGGAGAGGGTGCCCCCTGCGTCTGACAATGAGGAAGCCGGTAATGAGTGCTGCCAGCGGGGATACAGCCAGGTGACAGGAGGCCGAGGCTGGAGCCAGGGCAGGGCTTAGACAGGAAGGGAGGGGCCGCCTCCTGCTGGCGCCACCTTGTCACTTTGCATGCTCGGCTGAGGCGCTTGAGTGTAATTTACTGTTAGTTACATTTCAGGACGAAACTATGGCTGAGAAATATCACCCACCTGTGTCTTTTAACCAGTGAAGGTGCAAAGTGCCTGGTGGGGTCATTCTGCTTCTAAAAGAAAGGAGAAAGGACTCAGTGGAAAGTGGAGCGGACTCAGCCCTCACGCCGTCCTCTCTGTGCTCCCGGGACGGTGCCAGGCGGCAGGTCAGGGCCGGGGAATGGAGCCCAGCCTGATTATTCTCACGTCCACTCACCTGTCCACCTCCCGGGAACGTGATCTCAGTGGGAGGTTCTTGGCCCAGCTGTGTGGCGAGCTCCCTGCCAGGCCACTAGTCCTCACCAGCTAGCGTGTGAATCTCACAAATTGCTTCTCCTCTGTGGAGTGGGAGGCCTTGAAACATTTAAAGCATCGATTCTGCGTCCCCCCAACACTGTTAGCAGGGAACCAAAAGCTATTCCATACCCTCAGTCGCCAAAGTACCCCAGGGCTGCGGAGGATTTCACGGTAGTGCACAGATTGCGAATCCCCACTGCACTTGCAGCTAGACAGACGGCTGCATAATCGAGCCCTTTGGAGTAGCAGCCACTTAAAAGCCCTTCTCTCCAGCCCAGGGAGCAGACGACCCTTGTCAGATGTGTCCCCACCCAGGAGCCCACTGAAGGCTTTGTGACTCCGAGAAGTGAAGGTGGCTGGAAGAAGCTGGTGATGCTCAAAGGAAGGTGATATTCAGGTGTGGTCACAGACCAGAACTCTGGGTTTAGGGGTCTAAATCGTGAGTTAGAGCAGAAGGAGCAGGCTGGGACCGCGAATGTAAGAGGAGAAGGGTGCATGAGCTCCACGTGGGGTGCCCAAACCCCCAGCAACTGCACTTCTCCCCATGCGACGTGATTCTCCTGGGCTCCCACCCAGCAAAAGGGGCACACGCCGTGCTGCCCTGTCAGGGGTCAGACGCGCTCCGAGCCCAGCTTCCGACCCCAACCTACAGGTCCGCGCCGGGTGTGCACAGACGCTTCTGATCAACACTTAACAGGAATCTGGCAGGTGCCAGTTCCTGGGAAGGCCAAGGTTCATGGTGGAATTTGAGAGTCACCTTTGACACCCCCAACCTCACCTTTTCCAAGCTGCAATCAGACCAAGGCATGCAGGCATGCTGGGATTGCTAATCTTGCGGCAGCTCGGAGAACCAAGCTCCTGTAACTCTTGGCAAGGTCTGAGGGCGACCCAGGTCAAGACCAAAGACGTCAGACCACAATGTCTGAGCTTAATTATGGAAGATCCAGTGTTCTGCTTAGCAGACAAAATTTCACAAGCCTCACATGAGATGGGCAGCTCTGTCTAGACAGCGGCTCTGCCTCGGCCACCAGCACGCCCTGGGTTCTGTCTAGAGCAGGGGTCCTCAAACTACGGCCCGCGGGCCACATGCCTTGGTGTGAATTGTATTTGTTCCCGTTCTGTTTTTTACTTCAAAATAAGATACGTGCAGTGTGCATAGGAATTTGTTCATAGTTTTTTTTTAAACTATAGTCCGGCCCTCTAACAGTCTGAGGGACAGTGAATTGGCCCCCTGTTTAAAAAGTTTGAGGACGCCTGGTGGCCTTGCTAAAGTGATTCATTATGTCCAATAAATTTCCTGCAAACACAATAATATGCCTATTGCTAAAAACACTTTGACATCATCTTTATAAATTTTTGTCGTTTTTATTTCCTGTATATTTTTCTTAAAGTGCTGGCAAAGACCTCCGATATAATTCTGAATAGAGGTGCAAACAGTGGATTCCTGAGCCTGATTCCTGTTCTTAGGGAGGAAATGTTCAATGTTTTGACATTAATGAAGATTAATTGTGGGCTCTTCATAAATGTCCTTTATCAGATTTTGCAAATTCACTTTATTTTGCTGAGAGTTTTGCAAATAGGGTCATTGGACGCTTTCACTGTATCTCTTAAGATAATTGCGTGGGTTGACTGTTCCTCTTTCATTCTCCTGATGTGGTCCATTATACGGATTTTTGAATATTAAACCAACCATGCATTCTTGAGATGAAACCCACTCAGTCACAGTGTTTGATTTGAATATGACATTTCATGAGATGTGTCTGGGTCTTCCTGCAGGAATCACATTGGTCTGCAAATTCCACTCCACTTATAAAAGAGTTTGTTGAAGATGGTTTTAATTCTGCCTTAAGTGTTTGGTAGGACTCTTCAGCAAAACCTTCTAGATGTGGAGTTTTCTTCTTGGAAAGATTTTCAATTGTGAATTTAATTCACAAAGCAGCTGAGTTTACTTGGATTTTCTGTTTCTTCTTGAGTCTGGTTTGGCATTTTATATTTTTCAAGGAATTTTGCTTTTTTCATCAAGTCCTTGAGATTATCTTCATTCTGATTTAATTCAAAATATGATCTCATTCCCTTCATAATTTTCTCTTTGACCCATGGAAAAATTTAGAAGAGCTTGTTTACTTTGCAGACATTTGTGACTTAAGGGTCTCATTGTCATTTATTTTAAGTCATTATTATTAGAATATATGTTCTGTATAATTTAAATTATTTAAAATATATTGAGATCCCTTTTCTATAATCCTGAGGAAAATTTCATGTGCGTTTGAAAAGAATGCATATTTTGCAGGTAGCATTATTTTAACAAGTAGTTCAAATTGATTGATAATACTCTTTATAGTCTATCAATAAAAACATTTTGGCTATTCCAGAGCAATTGCAAGGCTGATAAACACCACCAATGACAACTGAGGCCACATATTTCTCTTTATTTCGGTCAATTTTGCTTCACACGTTTCAACTCTCTGTTGTTTCGTTGATACATACGTAGGAGGGTAGTCTGTTCAACAAACTGAGTGTCTTACCACTGTCAAGTTTCCCTTCTTGTCTCTGGTAAAACTTGCTCCCTTCAATCCCACGTTGGTAGTGGCCACATCCGCTTGGCTCAGGCCGAGCAAGGCGGCCTGTCTTGCCATGTTACTTTCCCCCTCTGTGTCTTTATAATTCTAGTCTGTGTCCTGCTAAAAGCTTTGAGTCAGTTTGCTTTGTTTCAGTTGAGTCTCGCGATATTCACTTTTCATTCTGAACACTTTAGTCAGTTTATATCTGAGTAATTATTGTTAGGATGGGGCTTAAGTCTCTCATTTTGAAGTTTGTTAAATACCAATATGGTTAGTTATGCATTCTCCTTTATTGTGGGGAAATTGTATATTTATTGCGTTCTTTGGGAAGTGTCCGATCCACCTGTAGCTAGTCTTAGTATTATGTCTGTCCACCTTGTGATTAAGTCCACACACTTTTCAGAATTATTGAAACACTTGTTCACAGCTGTGAACACGCCATGCGGTGGTGCATTTCCTGCCCCTGTGCCTACCTGTGGTTTTGTATTGCTAAACATGCTTTAGAATGTATTGGGATTGTTTTACCTGCAATAGTATTATTTAAATAATAAGTTATTAAATGAGATCATTTTAGTTATCGGGCCTTTGCTACTTTTGCTCAGATTCACAGCCCTTTGGCCTGTCTTTGAACCCACAAATACCTTGAGAGAAAAAGCCTCAGCATCTGTTTCCCACGGCCCATGTCCAGCGGCTCGCACCCGCACATGTCCCAGCCAACTCAGTCTCTCCCAGGCCTCGACTGCGTTTTCCCAGCCACCCTCCATCTGGAAGCAGCCCCAGGGTCCACTCAGCCCATCAGACCTGAAGTCTGACTCTTCCCGAGCCGCTTCTCCAGGTTTGCTCTCCAACCACAGGCTGAACCGATCATTCCTCTCTGAGGCTCTGCCACACTGCGGGGTCCTTGCCACAGCTGTGGAGTCTCAGCCCCGTGCACCTGCCCACCTGCCACCTGGGCCTTTCCATCTCTCCGTGGCTCCACCCCAGGGCTGCCATAGGCTCACCGTTGAGCAGCTCCTCCTAGGGAACTTCCCTCACCGTGGGCTCCCGTGGACGATGCCCAAACCCCGTGACAGCATCCCACAAACCCCTTGTCAAGGAAATGACACACGTTCCGCTGACTGTGTCACTTCTTGCTCTACCATGAGTCATGTCCCTGGTGTGGTCTGAGGCCCTGCCCCCTGCAGCAGACCAGGAAACTTGTCACAGAGATGAGTGGCCTGACACAAGCTAAAAACACAGCCCTGGCAGCATCGAGAGTGGCTGGTGATAACCACGCTCATTCACGTTCTCGCCCAATGCACCACCAACACACGTCTACCCACATGGGAGGCCAACCCTCCACCACCAGGCAACACACAAAAGGAACATGTGAATATTTGAGACACAAAATTATGATTCCAGGATCAACTCTGACGATACCGGGAAGCTGAGACCAACTTGCAATTTGGAATTACTTTAGTGCAGACCCCAGCGCGTGTTCTCTGGGCAGATGGAAACCAGGCTGGTGATGGCTCATTCACCTGGAACCGGGCATTCCCATCTGAGATGTACAGGCCCCTCCAGCCCTCTCCCTGCCACACAACAAGCAGAAGCCTCCGTGGCTCTCCTGGTAACAAGTGTCCCCACATGCGAGGAGCTTGTCAGCACAGCTGTGCAGGTGCAACAGGCTCCTTCCCCGAGTGCCTGGCGTCAGAATGTTCCATGCTTCTTAGTTCTTGGAGGGGGAGCTCCCAGAACTGGCCGCTCTGAGGGAGTTGGGAGGAATTGGCTGCTTCCAACTTGCTGCCAACAGTAGCCAACACGGCTGCCAAGGGCCAGCGCCACATTCAGGGGCCTGCGGGTGGGGACAGCCCCGATGCGCTCTTCAAAAGTGAGTTCACAGTTGCCCTGGGAGGTGGGGGCAAGAGGTCATCTCCATCTTGGGAGGACTCAGGACGCACAGAAAGACCTAGAAAATGCAGCTCCCACCCCAGTGCTCCAGATTCCGGAGTGAAAAGCTCCACAGGCAAAAGCACTGGTGACTTTCCTGCTGATTCTCTTGCCCCTCCAAGGACACCCAGCTGTTCTTCTGTGTGGGGCCATAACCCTGACTTCTCTGCTCCCAATGGAATCAGCCAAATTTGTACATAATTAGATGCTGGTGGAAGAGAGCTGCCCTGGGCTGAATCGGGCCCCTGAGATGTGTCTGAATCTAACCTAGGTGCCTGTGGATGTAGCCTTATATGGAAATAAAGGTTTATGCAGATGTAATTCATTAAGGTTTTCAAAAACTAGATCATCCTGGATTGAGGGACCCTAAATCCAGTGACTGGTGTCCTTGTAAAAAGATACAGAGACACACAGAGGCGGGAGGGGTGGAGCCCCCAGCAAGGCCCTGCCCGGAGCCTCTGCAGGGTAGGGTCTCCACGCAGACACCTTCAGAACACTGCGAGAGTTTGTGTTGATTCGAGCCACCTGGTTTGTGGTGGTTTGTTATGGCAGCCCAGGAAATGAAGATTTGTCATTTGCGCTCTTGTCTTGAAAATTAAAAAATGAAAATGCATTCAGGACCCTTAAAGGAAGTCTGTTGGTATGCCAGAGGGGACTATAATTCGAGGGAGATGCCAAAACCCGTGAGAAACTTCCCCCAACAAAGCCGGGGGTCTGGGGAGCTAGAGGGAGCCCTGTGGGGGGAGGGGGCTGACCCCACTGGTATCCGTCCTACCTGTGACAGAGTTAGCAGGACTCGGGGGGCCTTAGCAGAGGGGCTGGGGTGGGACCTGCGGAGGGAAGATCCCTGGAAGAATCTCAGATGACAGAGAAATCTGAGTTTGGAGAGGCCCGGCCACACCAAAACGAGGTAGGCGTCCCCGGCTTCCAGCACAGCAGCCTCAGTGCAGACAGAGCGAGGCCTCGTGGGGACGGAGGCCCCGGCCAGGAGGGCCATGGCCAGGCCACTTCCCCAGCTGGCTTGGCCAGTCACTGGCTGACCAGGAGGCACATGGGGGAAGGACAGATGGTGCCCCGAGTCGCCGGCATGTGTGTGGTGGAAAGCAACGCATTGTGTCTCATTAGTAACTACAGATATGTAGTCCAAGAGTAGTAAAAATTAGGGGTAGGTAACCAGTGGAAAACTACAAAATAAGGTACTGGACTTTGTAGGAGAATAGGGAATTCTAAATAAAATAAGGCATAATACCGCAAAAGATTGGAAATCCGTGATATAGCAAAGAAGCAAGAAAGAAACATTTTTCTTAATTAAAAAAAAATAAAGCAGAAAACATGAAGGTGTCAGGGGAAGACCTCCACTGGCAGCAGCAAGTGTGGGAACCACTGCTATGGAGAAAGGTGACACACGGGCACCGACGTGACCAGCCGCCGCTTCCGCTTCCCAGGTGCATCGTGAGCTTTGGAGTCAATGACGGTCTGGAGCCGGGCTCCAGGGTGCCGCGTGGCAGCAGCCACCTGAGGCCTGTGACACTCTCGTCCTCCGGCCTCCTGTGCAGGCGAGCACGTCAGTCGTCTCCCGCCGCTGTGACAGATACCTGAGACAGGGCAGTTCTAAGAACAGCTCTGGAGCAGGAAAGCCCAAAACCAAAGTGTGGGCAGGCTCAGGGTCTGTCTTCTGCGAGCCACCTCTGCTCCCACCAGACACCTGACGAGGTCACCACCTCGTCCCCAGGGCAGAAGGCAAAGGCCCCCACAGCCACACCCGCCAGCGCCGCTTTGATAGCACCCAGGCCCCACTCACACAGGAGGGCCCCGCTCCCTCAAGGCTCGTCACCACTCGGTGCCATCACAGGGGACGGGAGTTTCTGGAGGAGTCACACACTCACCGCAGAGGGGTGTGTTCTGGGAGCTAAGTGCTGAAGGGAGGGACCCACAGGGAGACCCCAGGGCCACTGGCTGGTTTTTCTTTTTTAAACAAATAGTAAAAGAAATTTGAAGAAAGAATGAATTGGTCAGGCAAAATTCTGTTCCCATCACACTGAGTGATTTTATTTTATGAAACATAAAAGCTGGGGGGGAACCTGTTAACTAAACCCCTGGACATGGAAGAAAAGGATTTTGCTGTGAATGTGGATCTCAGATTCTGCCCAGAACCAACTGAGAGGCTCAGGGAAGTATTTCTAAAAGTGCCTCAGTGCTGGAAGGAGGGAGGGGCGGTAACAGGTGCCCCCAGCAGCATCTTCCGGTACCCACATGGGATCCCAACCACAATCCCTGTGGCTGCCACAGCCACTCCAGGGAGGAAGCCACAGAGGTGACTGGTTTGAGGGACCCACACATGCCCAGCACCCCACAATGACTGAAAATTATGCAGCCATTAACAATCACATCCTGGTACCATATTTTATGTTCTCATCATCAGATACCAACATAAACTTTTTAATTCACTTCCCTGATGCATAAATAACATACTATAAAGAGCATACAATTGGGAGAGCCGTGGAAAGACGTGCACTTGTGTACCCAGCGCTGTGGCCGGTCACCCAGCAGTCACCCCATCTGCACTTGGGGTTGCCGTGGGATCTGGCCCCAATAGCGTCCCCCTCACTGGCAGCTGCGGTGAGATTCTGAAGCTGGAATGATCTGTGCTCAGTTTGTCTGGCAGTGGATACACTAACCTAATTGAACCTGGGGCTGTATCCTTAAATATTTAGCAGTCAGAGACATGAATGAAACATGTGCGGCTCTCACTGGGCCCGTTGTCAGGGTGTGAGATTACAGTGTCCTCAAATTTATGCCAGCAAATATCACTGCCCTCTGGTTCCACAGGGTGGGATGATGTGGTGTGCACCGGCCAGTCTTGGAATTTCTCATTTCTTTCAATTTTAGGCGTATATTTTGACATTTATCAGCTTGACCATCCCTCAAATTCAAGAGTACATTTTTGTAATTCTTTGAGCAAAGCTGAAAATTGAACAGCTTGACGGATTTATGTTAGCATTTATGGCTGAGGAAACATAGGAAAAATCCACCCAGAATATTCAACATCGGAGTAAAACTCCTCGGCAGTTAAAATGGACACAGGCTCCTGGCGATCCCCTACCCCTCGTGCTGGTAATGCCCGGCTGTCTGATCGCAGCTTGACTTGCCACGTGAGGAAGAGAGCAAGGTGCTGGCTTGTCCTCGAGGCAGCTCTCGCTCCGACTCTGAGTGATTTGGACACAGTCGTCCTGAGGGTGGGGGCTGCAGAGGACATGTGTGGATGTGGGTGCACCCTCCCTCCTGCTCCCTGGATGTAGCAAAACGTGGAACCAGAGCCAAGCTCTACATCCAGCAAGGCAGGTGCCCAGGTGCCGGTGCAGAGAGGGGCAAGCGCTGAGCTGAGTGGAGGAGGTGGCCACGGCCCACACCTGGCCTGGCCAGCATCAGCAGCTTCTCAAAGACCCTAGGACACAGACAGCCCCCCTGGACAGCTCATCCCAGGCCAGCACGCGGATGCCGGCCGTCAGCTGAGGCCTCAGCTGCTCCCACGAGACGTCTCCACAGACCTGCCGTGTATCCTCGTGACCTGGTTCCCGCCCCCTCCGCGGGTTAGTGAGAGGTGCGGGCAGGATCAGAGCAGCTTTCACGGTCTGGACGCAGACGCCGAGTGTTGCCAAGGATGCAGCTGGTCAAACACTGTCATGCCTGGGGGAAGACACGCGGACACCACCACTCTGGAAAACATCAGGTGTGATGTCATCAGGCTGCTCGTGTGCATCCCCAGATCCATTCTCAGGGGCACAGTCCACAGACGTGCACCCACAGAGGTGCCCAGAAACAGGCCCAGCACCGTGTGGCCTGGACGCGACAGGAACGCTCTCCAGAACCACTGCGCCGTGGCCACCTGCTCACGGGCACCGCCTGACGGGCTCTGAGCGCTAGAAGGACATCTCGAGGGAGAGAGGCTGCACACAGTTAGACACACAGCTGATCCACGTACGCAAACTCGAAGGCCCAGGCACCCACGCGGCGTTGTTCAGAGCAGCAGCTCTGCAAGTTTTGGTCCAGGAACACTTTTACACACTTAGGGAACACTTTTACACACTTAGGGATCATTGGCAGCACCAGAGCGTTAAAGCCTGGTCTCGTCTGCCGACGTTTATCGTATCAGACGGCAAAGCAGAAGTTTTAGTATCCTTATTGGTTCACTTTAGACTAACAATGACACACCGTAGGTGTATATTCTAATGACAGCAACTGTGTCCTCCAAATGAAGTGCACTTGTGCGTTTAGGGCTGAGCGAGGCGCCACCTCGTCCCTCTGCGAGCCCCTGACATGTGGCTCCTGGAGCGTGTCCGGGTGCTCACGCCGGCTCCCACGAGCAGCTTGGTTGAAGTCACAGCCATGCAGCTTCCCAAAAACACCGCTGTGTCCTCACGAGAGCATGAGAGTGAAACAGCAAATGGCATCTTCACGTTAGTGGGAGAATACTCTCGGGGACCCCAAAACTGAGCCCATGAACCCTTCCCCTGAGAGGGAAAGGACGCTCAGAACAGGGGCAGACACGCACCTGCCTGGTGAGGATGTCGAGGAAAGCAGCCAAAGGACCAAGACAGGGGCCCTGGACACCAGGAGGTGGCACATCATGGGCAGGCACTCACAGACACACCACGCACACACTCTCACACGCACACCACGCACTCACACACATGCACCACACTCACACACCACACACACACACCCCTCATACACACCATACACATATAGGCATACACGCCTCACACATACACATACCACACAAACACACACATGCAAAATACACACCACACACCTCACACATACCTCATACATGTATACACACCATATACATATACACATACACACCTCACACATACACCACACACACATGCATCACATACAAACACACACACACCGCAAACCACAATCCACACAGCACATACCACACACACGCGTGCACAGGTAACACAGCACACACACTGCACGCACACAGGCACACATGTAATTCATACACACAACACCACACAGTCAGACCATGAGGACTGTGGTAACTGCTTTGGGAAAAGCACTAAACAACAAGGTTTCAAAGCAGAGGAAGGAAAGGAACATTTTCTCTGGAGCAGCTCTGTGGGTGGATGGTGGGCTGCCTCTGTGAGGGCGGCCTGCCCCGAGGCCGGCAGTCCCGGGGGGTGGGGAGCAGTCGCTGTGACCGGCCAGGGGCAAGGGCAGGAGCCTGCACCCAGGTGTCTGCAAGGAAACCTCAGAGGCAGCGGCCGCGTTGCGTCCCGAGCTCTGGAGAAGGCCTGGACGGGCTGACAGGGCTGAGTCCAGCCCCCACGGTGTCCTAGGCATGAACCCCGTGTCCTGGAGACACGTGCGTCTCCCCTCAGGTAGTGAGATTTGTGCAGAGTCTGCCTCACCAAGGCTTCTACAGAAACTCACACTCTACTCCAAATGCCGTTTCTGGGAGTCGTTTGTGGCCGTAGAAGAAAGGGGATAGCAGCCTGAGCTGATTCCTGCCATCGTCCCAGCAGCCATCTCTGCCCCCCACTCAGGAATCAGGATTCTGCACCACAGGTCAGCATTTCATATGGCCGAGTCTGCAGCCTTGGCACTACATTTTTAATGAATTCAACTGTAAAATATTCACAACCTGGAAATCAAGAATAGGATTCACATTTTTATTGTTCCTCTGTTTGGGCTATGTGAGCACAGCGTGGCAAGGAGACTGCCCCCCCACCCACGTGCACCAAACCGTCCCCACATCCCAGAGCTCCCTGGGGAGCCACGCTCGGTAATTCTAAGAAGCGTCCAGGTAAACACAGGGGCGTCTCTCCGGAGCAGGTGGCCCCCTCCAGTTTCATTTTGTGGCGTGGGTTCTCCTGAGCGGACTTGCGCCGGGGTGAGGCTTGGCGTGGCCCTCAGAGCTCATCTTGTCAAAGAGACTGAAACAGACGGCTGAGGTTTCGCCTGACCGACGGCACCATGTGGCTCAGATAAAGGGGGTGAAATAATGGACGTGTTGTGACCACCCAGCGCAGGACGCCCCGTTACAGGGCCTCGCTGGGGCGGCCGCGTCTGCACAGGACGGGAGTGCTACCTGAGAGCTCGGACACTTGAGTGTGACCACACAGGGCTGCTGAGACATGTCACAGACAGGGAAACTGAGGCATGGTGGGGTCGGCCCTGCTGAGGGCCACCAGCATCCTGCCTGCCACATCACAGCTTGCCGTTCCCCAGAGAACTATTGGAAATTAAAGTGGATTTGTCAAAATGCTAATGAAAAAGCAGTATTTGGGGGGTTTTAGAGAAAATTCATCTTTGAGTCCAGAGCACAACCCCCGTCTGCCCGGCTCCCTCACGGCGTGCACAGGGCACAGGACACGCGCTCTCATCCTTGTGGCTCCTTCCAGGGCGGAGGCCCCAGACTTGCTGCCCAGAGGTGGCCGTGCAGAGGCTGCAGGCGGTGGTGGCCTCCAGGTCCCAAAGCTCCCAAGACGGTAAGTGTGGGGATTTCTGTTCAGACCACGCCGTTAGGGAAGGAGGCTCAGACTAAGCTGCTTCCTTACTCGTCAAGCTCCTCTGAGTGAGCGCCCGAGGGCTGCGTGCAGGGCCATGGGCAGACGGAGCCTGGGACCAACCGCGTGACAATCACACTGGCTGTTGATGAAACTGTTTTCTTTCTTCTGCCAGGTGGACAGCTTTGTAGGTTGCACCATTCACATACTTAAACCACTTGACAATCCTTGAAATGCAAAGGCAAAGCCTGAGCAGACACGCCCTGGAAACATCTGGAAAATGGAGACTGCCCCGCTATGAGGACAGAGCCTTGGGGATAGAGGAGACAGAGGACAGAGCGGAAGCCTTGTCTGAAGAACAAATGGCCCAGAACTTTCCAAAATGAGTGGAAGGTATCAGACTGGAAATGGAAACACTTGTGAACTGTGAACTCCAAGCAGGCGTCACCGAGAGGAGAGGCTGGGGTGTCAGGGACGGGTCTCCCAGGACGTGACACCTGCCCACCTGGAGGGGAGGGTCCTCAGTGAGTGGGAGAGCCTGTCTGCGCCCAGATGCAGGGAGGGGCAGGAGCAGAGCAGGTGCCGGAGGGGACAGGGCAGAGGCTGGGCCTTGGCACATTCACGGCCACGGTCGGGTTTTATTCCCAGAGCATTGAGAAGCCACTGGGGGCTGCAGCGTGACCCCAGGTATTCACGACATCATGGGCAGGGGGCATGGGGGCGTGACAAAGGTGGCCTTGTTCATGGGGGATGTCCACAGTGGCCCAGGGTGGAGGAGGCTGCCCCAGACCAGGCTGGGGTCCCAGGGCGTATGGAAGTACATGGACTACATGGTGGTTTGGGGGAAGAAACAGTAATCCCACACTTCCAGTTTAATACACAGAAAAGAAGACAGTTCTTAAAATAGTTCTCCCTAAAATAGAACTTCAAAGTGAAGGGAACAGCCTCATGTGCCAATCACCAAAAATCAAACCACAGCCAGTGGGGGGGGGGGGCAGAGAGATGGCCCCTCGGGGTCAGCGGGGAAGGATCTGCCCCCAGACCCTCTATGGGAGCACAATGGGGTGGGAGGGTCTGCAGAGGGGAGAGAGGAGAATTTTGCAAAACCTCCCACATGGCAGGTGGGCTGAGCCGTCACCATCATTCCTAGTACTGAGAGCTTCTGTCACTGTGCTGTGACTTCCTCTGTGACCCAGGAGTTCCATCCAACTGCAGAGATGGTGTGATTTCTGCTGCAGACCTCCCTGGAACGCCCGTGGGCAGAGAATCCACACTGATTCCGCCCTTTGACCTTGGTGGAGACTTGCTTCGTGGCCAGGCCTCAGTGCCCTCCCTCCGTGAGCGTGGAAGATGCATGCCCTGCACCATGGCGTCTGCGTCTCTCTGCAGGACGTGTGTTAATTGCATTGTTTGGTCCTTCAATATCATCCCAAATTTTTTTTTCTCATTCTAGAAAGGAGTGTGGAAATCTTTATCTATGATGTTGGGTCTGTATGTTTCTACTTGCAAATTTACAGATTTATAACTATCACACCTCCTGTTGATTTTGCCTTTTATTATTATGAAACTTTCATTTCTAGTCATATTTTTGCCTTAAGCCTGCTGGTCTGGTATTTGTGAGTCCATCCCAGCTTTGACCATCGACTGGAATGTGCTTGGTTGTGGATTTCCTTGTATTTATCCTGTTGAAGGATCAAAGAGCCTTTTGAATGCTCAGTTTCATTCTCTCATCATTTGGGGGATATTCCTGGGAACTGTTTCTCTCATGTCGTTTCTGCCCCATTCTGTGCCCCTCTCCTGCTCAGACTGTCCATGCACACGTCACATGTCACGTCACCATGACCTGTACGTCTCCAACACTCTTTCAATGCTTTCAAATGTTTTCTCTTGTGTTTTTTGTTGTTGTTTGTTTGTTTGTTTGCAGTTTTTTGGCTGAGACTAGCACCCTACTCCTTGAGCCATAGGCGCCACTATCTCTTTTGTTTTAATAAGAACAATGTCTCATGCTTGCCTTACAGTTTACCAACCCTCTGTTCTAGGTTTGTACAATTTCTATTTGACTTTTTCAATAGACGTAAGTCTCTGATAAATGTCTCTACCTTTCTTCTATTTTGAACGTTTTGTTCATGGTTCATCTATTAACTCCAGTTTCTAAATCAGAAATTCCCATTGTCTTTTTTTTAATTTGATTTTTGGTTATATGTTTATGAACTTTTTATTTGGCAAGTCTTGTAATTTTTGATTGAATGCTGAACGTCGCAGGCAACATGTTAAACAGGTATTGAATCAAACCAGCGTCCACCAAAGAGAATTAAATTATCTCGAAGAGAGCAGACAAAGTAACGGACCATTATTTTGATCCTCCTGAAGTTTTGCTGTAGGCTTTCTTCTGGGTCATTTAATTCAGCCTCCCCTTCTATCCTAAGCTATTACAGGTTGTCAGCTCAAAGCCAGCACAGGTGGGCCTCCTGCCCCGGGGTCCCCAACAACAAACACCTGACAAAGTTTCGCTCCGCCGTTCACCCTTCCAGGAACTTCGCACACTGGGGCATCTCTGGGGTCTTGTCTTGCACATGAAGAGTTTGGAATGTGGCCCAACAGCTTAAGAGGAATTCAGACGCAAGTCTCAGTGCAACCCTCTCAAGCTCTCTTTTTCCCAAGCACAGAAGTAATTGAGGACAGGAATAACTAGGGACAGCCCCACATCCAGTCACCTGGATTCTCAGCCCAGGAACTGCCTCTGCGTGGATGTTTGATAAAATCATTTTCCATTTTTAGTTTAAAATCTTGGTGAAATAGAAATATAGTGATAATGTCTCAATACAATAAAATAGATGTGTTTTGCAAACCACCAGTCAGTATCTTGGTTAAAATTAAAATGCAATAATTCCATTAAAACAGGACTCGAGAATAGTGTGTGCTCACATCATTGTTAGATACCGATTCTGGGCAAAACAAGGTCACAAAGTAACAAAACCCACTGTGGGAAACACAGACAGCGGGTGCTGGTAACACCCAACATAATTAACATAAACATTTTGATGTCGCGAAATAAGAACACAAAAACCGATAGTACTTCAGCAGTTAGAAAAGTTACTGGATACGAAGGAGACAGGACAGCTAAATGCATTGCAGACAGGGGACTGAATCCATGAAAATGCAGAGACAACAGCAAGACCTGCAATATTAGATTGAGATTTGTAGATTAGTTAATAGTATTGTTATCCTGCTTTTAATAATTGTAATATGTAACATGTTAATGTTTAGGGGAAATGAGAGAGAACGCTTCAACAAAACATTGCAACTTTCTGATAAACCTGAAATTATTTCAAAATAAAAAGTTAAAAACAATAAAATAATCCCACACACCAATTTAGCATCCATTGATCATTCTAATCTAAACCCGCTGTTTCTCTGGTGGTTGTGAGATGCCGTATTCTCACTCTATGGACGAGCCGCCCACGACCACCCAGCCTGTCACCGGCTAATGTCATCATCACGGACTCAAGGGTCCCTACCACTCAGTGGCTTACCATTCATCCCCGTCCTCAATTACTTCTGTGCTTAAACGGCTGCAGATTTCCCCAGGGCCATGTCCTCGGGACGGCTCCCCACCAGTTCTGGGCAGTCTTCATTCTCTAGCACCACAATGCACCCACCCCAGTCCTGGAACCACCCATTTCACCAGGAACGGCATCTCAGCACAAAGATTGGCTTTTTTTTCCGGTATTTTTTTGGCTGGGGCAGGGTTTGAACCCACCACCTCCGGTATATATGGGGCCAGCGCCCTACTCCTTTGAGCCACAGGCACTGCCCAGCACAAAGATTTTAATCAGATGTACACTAAATCTGATGAGCATGCACTGAGTTGGAATTTTTATATCTGATTAAACCAACTTAATTCTTTGCTCAAACACGGGCAGATAAAACAATATTTCCAACACTTTTGCCTTCATTTCCATTTCATTGACATATTCTCACTGGGCTCTCACTTCTCACAATTTTATTTTTCATAATGATATGATTAGTAGTTCTTTCAGCCATGTCAGGTTCCTGATTTTTGTTTTAGCCTTTAGGGATTTTTGAGGCAACTCTATCAATAAAGTCCAATTGGAGGGTATTAAATTATACATATCTAATTTATTCCTCTAGCACAAAGCGTTCTTCCATCAATCTTTAATCAATGCTCAGTTTCAGCCACTGTCAGTTTTACTTAGGTCTGGCTGCTTTCTAACTCAAATCATTACGATTGACAATACAGAACTGACAGGTGGCACTGACCCTCTGCTAGCCTCCCCCCTGCCCTGCTGCCCCCCTTCCAGCGGAGCCAGATGTCCCGTGCCCAGGACCCCCGTCGGCCAGGCCCCTGGCTCCCCTCTCCTCGGCTCCTTTTGGTCTCTGCACCTCCACGTACCTTGCTGATCCCCCCCAGGCTTCCTGGCCCTGGTGCACATCCCCCGGTGCCCTGGGCTGCTCGCCACCCAGTCCAGTTACTTGTGACACTACAGCATCTTGACACCTGACTCGTTTTCACAGCTGACCCGGAGCCAGGTCCTCAGCAATCCTGTTTTTTGCTTTTAATCCTCACAGCAATCATATGACACAAATGTTATTTTTCACCCGTTTTGCAGGAATATATGTGTAATTTATGTAAATATTGGCAACTTTTATGTATATAATCATAAATACATTCTATAGTTTATAGCTGATAGGTTATACTTAATGTATATAATGATAATAATGTATTACATTCCTAATACATATGTATTTGAAATAAAACATGAAACTAGAAGAGACTGTCCAGGGATATGGGCAGCAAAGAGGCTTGTGAGCCCGCAAGGCACCTGCCCAAGCCCCCAGCTCCTGGAAGGCTCAGAGAGTCCTGGATGCCACCACGGCTCAGCAGGTGCTCCACAAATAATTATTTTTTGACTGACCTGAGAGCAGCCACTGTGCTCTGTTTTGCAAAACAAATGATCAACTAAAAAAAGACCTCCTTTGTCAAAATTAAAAAGAATTTATTTTAAAACGTCTTAAAAATGGCTTATTCATTAAAAGGCACTGGCCAATCTGTTAACAATTTGGGGTAAAAAAAAAAAAATTCTCTGTATTACAAATTAAATTCCCAAAAGTTAAGCACTTGATGTAAAAAGAACCAAAATAAAATACAGAGTATTTTCTTACTAGTTTTTGTGCAAAAGATCCTTTATTTTTAAAAGCATTTGATCCAGACCATAAAAAAGAAAAGAATTGACTGTATGAAAGTGTTGGAAACAGCACAAAGAAGGCAGTGCATAAACTGAAGCTGTGAAACTGCTCGTATTCCACACGCCAAAGAATTCATATCTGCAAAATGTGAATTTCCTTAACGTCAACACAAACACCCCAACTGAGAAAACAAATGGGCCGAATCTATAAATAGGGAATCACAGAAGGCAGGAGAACAGGAAACATCCCAGAAGAGGGATTCAACCTCAACAGGACAAAACAAAAAGAAAATAAAATAACAATAAACGATCATTTGTCACATAAGTTGGCAAAGATTAAAAAGCCTGAACCAGCCCCCCTCTGGCCACCACAGGGCTGGCAGGCCCTGGGACACCAGCCACCACCACCGGGAGCGAGGACGGCTTTCAGGATGTACCCAAATTCAAAAGCTCAGTTGATCTCAGGAGAAGGGAACACTGCCTGGAAGGCCTTGGCCTCTGTCCTCAGTCAAATATGCACATTCGTGACCTCAGAAACCTGTTCAAATCCTCCCCCTGTGGAGGGAACAGGCCCAGGCAGCTTCTGGGGTCCCACAGCCTGAGCTCCACCTGCGTCTCATCCTGGAGCACAGCTCTGATCCACTCCTCACAACATGCCACAGGCCTACAGCCTAACCCAGACACATTTATGTCCTCAACATCCTGGAGGCCAGAAGTCCAGGAAAAGGGTGCTGGCCCAGCTAGTTCTCCACCAGGCTCTGTCTGCATCTTGGGGGACCATCCCTCCCTGCATCTCCTCCCCGGGTCCTCTCTGGGTCCCCTCCCTGCAACCCCTCCCTATGACCTTCCCTGAATCCCCTCCCGGGGTCCCCTCCCTGAGTCCCTCCCTGGGTCCCCTCTCTGCGACCCTCCCTGGGGCCCTCCCTGCGTCCCCTCCCTGAGTCCCTCCCCAGGTCCTCTCTGTGACCTCTCCCTGGGTTCCCTCCCTGAGTCCCCTCCCTGGGTCCTCCCTGGGTCCCCCCCTGCGTGGAGGCCCCAATGGTCCTGACCTTCTCTTCCTATAGGAATACCATCCTATTGCACGGGGCTCCCACTCTGACGGACTCGGACCACTTCTGTGAAGATCCTGTCTCCAAACACAGTGACGTCTGATCTGTCTCCAAACACAGTGACGTCCTGAGGTGGGGTTAGGGCTTTACCAGTTCGATTCAGGGGCACAACTCAGCCAGTGACCGGGTGTAATGACATGGGGCCTGATGGTCAGGGCAGAGGCACCCCTCAAGTTAGGACTCACATTCTCCATTAAATACTTAGGAGAATTTTGGATCCTGAGCCAGCACCAGGGCTGCAGGTACCACGCTGGGGCCTTCAGAAAATCCTAAACTTCCCAGCTGGTATTGCAGGGGCTCACCCTGTTTAACAACAGTAATAAGAAGCTGCTCCAGGACGTCAGAGGCAGGATTCAACCTCAAGCCATCTGCCTCTCAACCCTCCCCCTGAACTGATTTCCAGACACGAAGGGCAATCTTCGAGGGAGAAAACATTTTATAACCGTCTCACATAAACACCAAAGAGGAAAAAATGTTGGTGCTCAAAGTTGGGAAGGAAGGACAAGAGAAAAAGAAGAAAGGGGGCCGAGACTGGCCTGTGCCCCACCAGGCCCATCCTGGGGGGCGTCTCAGGCAGGAGTGGGAGAACGGAGGAGAGGTGCCTGGTGCTGGGACCGGGCTATGGGCAGCCCCACCTCTCCCCACTGCCCTCCAAGAGCAGGTAGGTAAGACGGGTACCAAGCCTTGCACTGGTACCTGGAAAGATGGAGTTCCCGTCGGCTGACATCCTCAATCTCATTCCCAGGCATCAAGAAGCAGTTACCAGAACCGCTGATGGACTTTGCAAGGAACTCTCCCTCCCACCACAGCCCCTGCCCATCTTTGGTCACAGTAATTGCTGTCTGAGCCTCAAAGGCTAGAAATCGTTTCTCATCTCATGCATGAAGAGTTTCCGTCTGATTGATGGCAGCCACGCAGCCTTTCCTCACCGCGGAGCTGCACTAATTTGCAAGCTAAAACAATATTAGCAAATTGCTAATGGTCCATGAAACTGCAGCCTCAGTGGAGTGTCATGCTCACGGCTCTCCAGCAACGACAGCTCTCACTTCAATTCCCACGGTGGCTGCAGAAAGAGAGGGCGTCCCAACCCCTCTGCGAGGGACAAAGCGCCGTCGTGGCACCAAAGTCCCCCGAGGGGTCTGCGTGGCGGGCACGTGGCCCTTATTCCTGCGGCTCAGACAGAGCTGTCGGGCAGCAGCTGGGCTGCTCCACGTAGAAGGGAAGGCACCAGCTCTCACAGCAGCAGGTCTGGGTTTCCTTTCAAGGCTGGGCCAAGGAGCCTGTGTTTGACAGGGTTCTTCTGCGGGCAGGGGCAGATGGGGAAGGTGAACACGAGAGGTTGCCGTCTTGGTAAGTTCTTGAACATTCAGGACTTTCCCCAGTAAGTTTAGTAACTCATCCACACTGACTTTCTTTCCTGCTGCCACAGCCTGCCCACCGCACACCCTCAGCGAGCTCAGACAGCAAGTGTCAGAGCAAAGTGGAGTCATGGGCTTTCAAAACACAACGGTCAGGCAATGACAACGTCCAGCTGTCAGAGCCCTGTCTTCTCAAATACAGTTCTGACCAATACTCCCTGCCCTTTGGTGTCCCAGGAAATGGGACCTGACGGAGCTACCCACACACCTGTCCCCTTCCTACACCTGTTGACAAAACCAGGCATGGGCACTCCCCCTTGACACGGCAGGATTACAGCTCTCAGCCCTGAAACCAGCCAGGCACAGAGGCACGGGGCTCCTGCCCGCATAACCACGGAGACGTCTCCTGCTGACAAACCACCTGCACGGGGACACCTGTCTTCAGGCCTGGGGGTCTCACCTGCGTCAAACTGGCCGTACTTGCTCACTTTTTTTGTCTTTGATAATTTCTAACCAAACGCAACTGCTTACAAATTTAAAAAATTTTATAGACAGCAAAGTAGAAATAAAAGGATTATAACGATTGCTATAGCCACAGTGGTTAAGAGCATAGTTACTGCACACTGTCATCATGACCTTGGGAACAGAAGGAGCTTCCAAAAGCACTGGGCTGAGGAAGCACCATGCCCCCATGGCAATTGTTAGAATCCCATCCAGGAAGCCAAGGTCTTTCCCACCCAACTGGATCCCCCAGGCCTGGAGCGGGTCCTGGTGAAAGGGAGCACACCCTGGTGCCGGGCTGCGGAGTAAAGGTGCACATGGGAGGCTCGGGCCTCAGCCACTCTGGCGCAGACTCGACCTCCAAGCCTGGCATGTGTCTCTGCCCTGCGTGTGGCTGGCCCTGAAAATCCCACAATGGGCCGTCTTTCTTCACCAGCCCTGGGAGGGTCGGAAAGGGGGTCACAGACCTACAGCTGCAATGTCTGTCCCTGTCACCAACGGGCTGCTTTTTAGCAGTGAGCAAGATGAACTTTCAAAGATCTCTGCTTTGGAACTCCTTGACACTTTTGTTCTTTTTAGGTACTGAATAGTCCACAATCTGCCTCCTGTGGAATTTACATGACGTGCAAATAAAGACAATGCTTGGCGTTGAAGGAGCCCAGAGCTCAGGGCTTACTCCCTGAAAGGTCAAGGACTGGTGGCGTCCTCTGAGCATGCACACACCTAAGGTGGCCTGCCTGTCCACACAGCTGGAGGAAAGGAAAACAAGGGAAGTAGTTTGTGTTCGGTGACATCTATACCAATCAGAGTACTCCAAACATGCAGAATGTGGCAGAAAAAAATTAATGCTTTTAGAACTACAAATTTTCAATTCCAGGAATCTTCTTTACCTCCCCTTAATTCACTGTCAGCACACAACTGTCCCACAAGCTCCAAGTCTGGGATGCTCTGGTTAAGTCCCAAAGGGTGAGAACATAGCGGGAGCTCTGTGAGGTGACACCCAGGGGACTGTCACGTATTGTCAACACATGCAGGGGCCCCCATCACTGTGAGGTGACACCCAGGGGACTGTCACGTATTGTCAACACATGCAGGGGCCCCCATCTCTGTGAAGTGACACCCAGGGGACTGTCACGTATTGTCAACACATGCAGGAGCCCCCATCACTGTGAGGTGACACCCAGGGGACTGTCACACACGGTCCACACGTGAGGGGCCCCCATCACTGTGAGGAGACACCCAGGGGACTGTCACGTATTGTCAACATGTGAGGGGCCCCATCTCTGTGAGGTGACACCCAGGGGACTGTCATGTATTGTCAACATGTGAGGGGCCCCATCTCTGTAAGGTGACACCCAGGGGACTGTCACACACTGTCCACATGTGAGGGGCCCCCATCACTGAGGTGACACCCAGGGGACTGTCACACACTGTCAACACATGGAGGGGCCCCATCTCTGTGAGGTGACACCCAGGGGACTGTCACATAATGTCCACATGTGGAGGGGCCCCATCTCTGTGAGGTGACGCCCAGGAGACTGTCACGTATTGTCAACACGTGAGAAACCCCATCACTGTGAGGTGACACCCAGGGGACTGTCACACACTGTCCACACATGGAGGGGCCCCATCTCTGTGAGGCAACACCCAGGGGACTGTCACACGCTGTCCACACATGGAGGGGCCCCCATAAGGAGCTGTGTCCAAGGCACTGACACGTCCATGTGGCACCTGGTCTGTGACAACTGGGTCGGCTTGAGGCGGTCAGTGCAGGCAGCTGGTCAGCGATGGAGGGTCCAGCCTGCATTTCTCCAATGGACCCGGGGAAGGTCCCGACACTATCTGGGGGTCATGAGGCAGCTGGTTCTCAAAGTGCAGCCGCTGGGTTCCTGCTCTGGCCCAACCTGGAGCAAACTTGGACACCCTGGATAACACCAGGGTCCCTGTAGCTTCTGACGCAGACAGACGCTTCTCCATGGCCAGTCTGACAGCCCCAGCCCTGCTCTGCACCAAAGGGCTCCAGATGAGGATCCTGACGCTTCTCGAGGCTCCCACCGCGACTACTTCTGTGAGCCATCACCTTCTCTCTTCTCCCTCACCAGCCGTCACCTGCTCTGCAGCCTTCCCCCACCATCTGCCAGGCTCATTCCACCACCTGCTCCCAGGGCCCCTCAGTCCAGCAGGGGCCCAGTGTCCCTGCCCAGGACATGTCCAGCCTATACATCTCATCAGTCCATGGAGTCGAAGAAGGCCAGGAGGATGGGGACATGCACCTGCAGCAAAGGTCAGAGTTCACATAGCATTCCAGGCTCCTTCTCGGAGTGTATCAACTATGTGTTAAAATGGGGTCATCGCAGCCTCATGGTTCTTCCACAAATGTGCCTGTACACAAGCCCAGCTCAGACCCAGCATGGACCAGCTGCCTGACCGGCAGTCTCTCGGATCTCCGTGTCCCTCAGTCGGCTGCTGGTTGAGCCAGGACACGTTGCCGGGACCCATGATGCTTCCAGGAGGACCGTGGGCTTGGAAGCTTCTCTTGTCCCTCAGCTGCAGCCCGGGCCGACCTTCTCTGCCCCTCACGGGGCTGCACATTGGCCAGGCAGGGACAGCTGCTGGTGAGGAGGAGCACGGCGTCCCGTCTCCGCTGGGCCCCACCATTAGAGGAAGCGACATTTGCACCACGTGGGGAATCAGCTCCTGGCAGCCATGAGGACCAAAGGTAACTGCACTTTAGAATAAAAAAGCACTTAGGAAAATCCTCAGGAAAACGGAAGGCCTCAGCAGAGGGCACACTCAGCATGGGAGTGTGATCACTTAGCTTTTTATTTCTTTTTTTTCCTTCAAACCTGTGCTGAATTCAGGGGAAGACAGAGAGGCTGAGCCCCCGCCCGCCCCTCACTTGGCAGCTGC
This sequence comes from Arctocebus calabarensis, assembly GCA_963573935.1. NCBI lineage: Eukaryota > Metazoa > Chordata > Mammalia > Primates > Lorisidae > Arctocebus > Arctocebus calabarensis. The sequence goes on along the minus strand of CAUYON010189059.1, from coordinate 10,263 downwards.
GCGTCTCAGCTCAGCCCTCCCCTGGCCCTTGGGGAAGGCGACCTCCTGACGGGAGCCTTGCAGCTGCCTCCCTCAGGTATCTGACGCCCACTTCCCAGCCCAACAGAGACACAGATACTTCCTCCACTTTGCAACTAAATCATAATGGCGATGGCCACTGCTCTGCTAATGAATGCAAATTGCGATTGTCCTTATTGGAAATGAGCGCCAGCTTCCTCCAGGGCCATTCGTCTTCCCCCATGCGCCTCTGAGCTGCTGCTGCCACCAGCAATTGTGCCATGTGGCAGCAGACTATCCACCCATGTCCCTCCTGGCAAGGTCACCAATGCTGCCTTGTCAGGAGAAGCCCACGAGCCTTCAAAAGGCAGCCAGCAGACGAACCGGGATGCATCTCCATGGGTCTCACCGACATCTGGGGTCTCGGATGCAAACGGGGACCCCAGGCCTCACCTCAGCCTCTGTGGATAGGCGCCTGCACTGGGGGCCAAGGTCTCCAGGGTCACTGCTCAGCTTGTATGGGGGGCAGCCACACGGAGTGTGGGGGGCTGGCCAAGGAAGGTTGGTGCTGGACCCACATCAGGGAAGAGCCCCGCCAGCTGTCTGGGCCCACATGCTGCTCCCTGAAGCTGGAATAACCCTGTGGCATTGTCCCCACCCCTAGAGGGTCCTGTGAACTAGTCCTAACACCTATGGGGGCAGATGACAAGAAAGAGTCTGGGTCATGGTGCCGCAGCTCCTGCCACCTATGCAGGTTTGCTTGGGCACCACCAGAGGCTCAGAGCAAACTCCGGCTGGCACCTCCCCCACCCCTGGATTTGTCCCCATGGCCAGTTCAAACCCAGGGACAACCCTGGTCATCAGATGGGACGCTCCCTCCCACCTAACCACTCTCTAACCTGTGGCCCTGGACGTTCTCTGCACAAACGCACTGCCAGGCGTTGTCCTCTGCTGGACGCTTCCTTGTGGGTCCCTCTTACCTGCCGCATCATTTCCTGGGGATCTGGGCTCGAACAGCAGCACCAGCTGGGCCTGGCATAACCCATCTGCAGCCCTCCCTGGCACAATGCCCTACAAGGCTGGTGCCCAGTGAGCTCAAGCCAGTTTCCTGGGAGGACCTTGGCCAAAGGCCACACATGGCCATCATTCCCCTCGCTCCTCCCCGACGCATCACTTTCAAGGACTCAGCCCTGTCTTGGAACACACAAATCACGGACACAGAAAATCACAGGGCAACAAAGAGCCCTCATGGCCCCAGTGGGCAACCGTCAGGCCAGCTCTCAGCACCTGGACGCCCCAAGATCCACTGGGGCCTCCTAAGCCCTGGTCCTACCAAGCTTCTTCACTAACTGGTCGCAGGGACTCTGGTGGCATCTGTGTCCTTACCTCCCCAACCTCATCCTCATGCCCTCACCCAAGGGCAGCACTATGACCCCCCAGCTTGGCTCATGTGATCTCAGCAAGGAATTCCCCCCCTCCCAGACTTCAAGTTTCCTCATCTGTAAAGAATGATTTTTAATATACCTGAGTTTTAACATTATCAACCAAAGTAAGATCAAGTAAAGAAAAGAAAGGGGGTGAACTTGGAGACTGGAGGGTCCTCGTAGCCATGAGGCCCTGGCCCATCCAGCACAGCCACTGTGAGCTCCTGTCACTCCTGCCAGGCCCTCAGCAACCCCCCTGTCTTCCCACTCTGTCCCCTCCCAGGCCACCTGGGAGAAACATATTCATGTTTCTTTACCTCAGCCCAGTCCACTGCCACCACCAGCCAAAGACACAAATTAGATGGCTTCATGAGAGTCGGTCCTGGGGATTTACTACTCTGCTTTAGGAGAAATACTTCTTTTATAAGCACATTAAAAATGCAAATTGAATTATAAATGAACAGGGAAAGAGTCCCATCTTTCCAAAGCCCAGCCCAGCACGTTCCCTATGAATGCCTCCAAAGACCCATCTGAAGTGTTATGAGACTCAGGGACATTCCGACGACGGACGGGTCTCCTTTCACATTAAGCTGAATAACACCATCTTATCTGTCAACAAAAAGACATTTGTGCCTTTTGGCTACAATTAAGATCGAGGCTGGATTTGCACTTCCCTTTAATTACTAATAGATTAATCCAAGTCTAAGAGACCATCTGTAATTAGCATTTTGTTGATTGATTTGTTGCGAAGAAATGACCCTGATTATGTTCTTAGTAATCAGTTTACAGCTAATTGGCTTTCTTTCATTAAAATATAAAGAGCCATCCATAAAGACTGGCCAAGGTGTGTGGACCGCAAATGGCACAGAAATGCTGTCACTTGTCAGAGGCAGCTCATTCTGATTTTTATGGAAATCTAATTATTCAGTGAATTAAGGGATCTGACCTCCAGGGGAGGCGGGCAGGTGACTTCAGACATCGATCGCCCCAGGGGAGGGCCAAGGTTGTCTAGGGCTTAGGGCGGACGGCATTGTTTGCGGCCACAGCAAGCAGGGCTGATTTATTGTTGACAAAGACAGCAGAGTCAGTAGACAGTAATTAAAGACGTGCCACACAGCTCAAAAAAGGCAGAATATTCAGAGATTGCAATTAAATCCTTGGCAGTGACAATGCCTAATTAGGTGTAATCCTTCTTACTCCAGATAAAACCATAACAAAACAATTCCCAGAGAGGCAAAAACCAAAATGAAAAATTCATATTTTCATAAAGGTCAGCTGCTGCCGAGATCATCCCTAGCTTTCCACCTTGGTGTGGCTATGAGAGACTCCACAGAGATCTCACTGCTGCCATCACCCACGTGGGTTCCAGGTGCCCCGGGGCATGGCGAGTCCAGAGGATGAACCCTGGGTGAGGAATCAGTGTGGCTCCATCTCCTCTGCAGGCCCCATCACAGGCAGAAGGAGCAGGGACAGGAGAGGGACCCCAGGTCTGAGGTCAGGCCCAAGGACAGATTCTACATCCGCTGCACTGCCACAGTCCTGGAAAGCAGGACCCATGACCTTGAACTCCCCCACTGCCCAGGACAGCAGGACCCATGACCTTGAACTCCCCCACTGCCCTGGACAGCAGGACCCATGACCTTGAACTCCCCCACTGCCTTGGACAGCAGGACCCATGACCCTGAACTCCCCCACTGCCCTGGACAGCGGGACCCATGATCTTGAACTCCCCCACTGCCTTGGACAGCGGGACCCATGTCCTTGAACTCCCCCACTGCTGTCCACATTCGTCCTTGCTGTTCTCTTCCTGCCATTTTTCTCAGGTTTAATTTTCACTCACCTGGATGTTTATGTCTTTAGTGCCTGGGGTTAAAGCAACAAAACCTTCCCTAATGCATGAGGAGCAGCCGGCCCCCTCTGAGGGCCCAGATGGATATGAAGCCACAGGCTGGGCAGGAGTGACCTTGCCCTCCCTGGGCAGACATGGCTGCAGGAGTGAGCAGGGAGTGAACAGGCCAGGGCCTTTGGCAGGGGCTTCTTTGTGCCTCCCACAGTGGTTCCAGAAGATGGACCCCACAGTCCCTGCCACCCAACGTCCTTTCACTGGGCAGTTTTGAGTCCAAGGCTGGCCCTGACATCATGGCAGGAGACACAGGCCTGGGAAGGCTGCCAGCATGAGGTGCCCTCCTGGACTCTGAGAAGCTGTCCTTCCTCCTCTCCTGGCATGTCAGGACTCTGGCCTCACCCAAGGCTGCCCAGTGTCCACTGTGGCCAGACAGGGCTCTGAGCCCCACATCTGAAGGGAGGACCTAGTAGAGAACAGGGGAGGGGAGTTCAGATGGGACAGGAAGGAGTTGGTTGTGGTGCCCATGGCTACCCAGGTGCAGAATGGTCAGGGCCACAGGGAGAGACGGACCTGGGATGGAGGAGGGAAGCCTCAGGCCGGAAACAGCAGCTCAGGTCCTCCTGAGCACCAGGGCCCAGAGAAGAAGCTTCCCCCGTGAGAACCGCCATGCTAGGCTTTTGTTGTGTCATGCTTGTGTGCATGCGAGCCGTGGTGACTGCCTTGGGCCAGGCTCCTCTCCCTCTCAGAGCTTAGAAGGTGTGTCATGCCAGCAGACCTGGAATCCAGGCCCACAGGGACCTGGGATGCAGGACTGGCTTGACGGCCATCCAGGTCCTGTGCCTGCCACCGTCACTGGGTTTCTGAGCTCCAAAGCCACTCTGAGTTGCCTTTAAAAACAGACACTCAGGAGGGAAGCTGTGGAAATCTGGTTCTTCCCAGGAGGATCTGCAGACGCCCCTGCCCTGGGGGTCTATACTGTCCCAAAAGCCGGCCAATATAATTCACAGAGGATGCGTAAAGTGCCTGGTTTCACTTTCATTCTGTATCCCTTGGCACAGAGGCTGAAATCAGAAAAGTTAGTGAGAAGACATTCTAAAGGGGTAAGTGGGGTGGATGATCCCTATCCCATGGTGAATAAATTATGATGCGGACACTAACAAACAAAGACAGACAAAAAGAAACAGGAGACTGACAGCCCGAGGAGACAGGGAGACGTCTCTCCTCTGTCCCCAGGGAACTGACTTTCAGCTGGGTCCAGCCAGTCTATTTCCCCCAAATTCTCTAGAGATCCAAACAGACTTACTTGAGGTGCCACATTCAAGTCACCAGAATGGAAAATTTGGGAACCTGTGTGTGTCTGAGGGCCCCAGGATGGAGGAACTTCTGTCCGAGGCCTTCCCCTGGAGCCATTGGCCAGCAGAGGGCCCAGGCTGGGGTCCAAGGGCAAGAATCTTGCTGGGGCCTCCAGAGAATGTTATACCCACAGCAGAGGAGAATGAAGGACTCGGACCCTACTTAAGCAAAAATCAACTGGTAATTTTATTACACCTGCACAGGGGGCTGCTGCAATTAAAGGCAGGCAGCCCCAAAGTGAGAGGCAGGTTGTCTTTTATACTTTTTTGCATTGCTGAGCAAGCAAGCAAGCAAGTCAGAAGTGAAACGTTGCAGTTAGCTCAGGGTGGGGGTTACCCTTGGGAAACACAGCTTGGGTAAGTTTTTCACCATTTTTTGCTCACTGGGAACTTGGGTAAGATCCCAAGAACTTGGGACTTTCTGTGCTTCCTTGTTCTGAAGCCTATTCTCGGAATTGGCCCGGGGGCTGGGACTTGTGGGCTCAGGGACAGCTTCTTTTTCAAGGGGTTAGCTTGCTGCACCTTAAAGGTGCTTGAGAACTCACAGAAGACGGCTGGGCAGCTCCTATACAGGAATCTCAGCTGCCCGTCTCCCTGCAGGCCATCTCCCCCAGGTGATGGCCATCTCCCTCCCTCTCCTCTCTGGTGGGGTCTTTGGGAGTTTCTTAAGCTCTATCCATGTATTCTATATCCCCCACCTCTGCCTTTGATCAAGTTTAAGAGAGTTTATCTAGACCAGTGACTTTCAGCCACTGTGCTATGAGAGGATCTTAAGTGTGCCATGAAATTTTTTTTAAATCATGAATTAGCTTATTTTCAAAAGAAATTCAAAGCACAGTAAGCATATTCTTTTTTTACCTTTATTCTGATCAATGTCATTTAAACCACACAAGTTTAACTGTAGGTTCAACTGTGCTGTGAGATTAAAAAGGTTGAAAAACACCCATCTAAACTGTTAGTTTTTAAAAAAAAAACAAATTTGAGGATACTTATCTTGTTTTACCATTCTATTTTGTTTTCTTTTTCATTAAATTTGGCTCCTGCCTTCTTAAAATCTTCTGCCTTGATTTGTTCTTTCTCAGCTGCCCTCACATCACATGGGTTTAGCTGTTGTCACTGTTAACATGTGTCTCTCTGCACTACAGAGGGTGGCACCTCAGACATGTTCCTTGAAGGTTGATTTTTACCCCGGACTCCCAGGCTTTGTTACAGGACTGTCTCCTTGTCTTGGTTTCTGGTCAAAATTTCCCAGGTATGTACATTCTGTGGCTGCAGAAGCCTGGACGCTCCTGTGCGCAGTGGCAGCAAACAATACCAGGCTCTCCAGGGTGGGGTTTGCCTCCTGCCACACAGGGCTGGCTCCTCCAGGCCCCACCCTGTGTGGCCTCTCCTGAGCTGCTACAGCTGCTACAATGTAACACGTCACAGTCACTGCAGCTGGACCCAGGGGACTGTTGTGTGAGGTCTCTTCCCTGTCCACCCACAGACCCAAGTGAGCTCTGGCAACTTCTAGTACATGGCCGTTTAAAGTATTTATCTTAAATGTAATTATTTAGGATGTGGCAGTGGGTGGGTCACATCAGGACCATGAATGGCATTAGGGGGGTGTGTTTTCTGTGTGCCCAAATGCCTGACCAATTTCTGCAGATTTTATAGCTACAGAATAGCACATGTTATCTACTTGGTGAATCCAAATAGGTGTTTTTCTAGGCGCTCTTCCTGCACTCACACTGTTCTTGCTTCACGTGCTTAGCTGCAGGTTCATTGTCACACTAACCAGTTTAGCTGCTCTTTTATTAGCATATAACAAATACTCTATACTATGCAATTATTTTAATCTCAAATTCCATGTCATCTAATAATAATTTCCCAATTCCTACTATTTGGGCTTGTGTTTGGCTAATATATCTTTGGAGATTCCTTTCTTTCTTTTTTCCAGCCAATTATTAATGATGTATATACAAAAAAATGTGTAAAGAAGTAGAGCTTGATGGATTTGCACAAAGCAGGACATACATGCACCCAGATTAATAAAGGGAACATCACAGCACCTCGGAGTTAGAGATGACCACAAATTTAACTTTATCAGCATAGAATAATTTTTAAATTATTGTTATTTTTAGAGACAGGGTCTCACCAGGTTGCCCAGGCTGGTCTTGAACTCTTCCTTCCTCAGCCTCCCAAGCAGCTGGGACTTTAGATGTGCGCCCCACACCTGGCTGCAGCGTAAACAGTCCTAAGGAGTGTGGTCAGAGTCCCTGGGCCTGCCCTTCAGGGACACATGGACCTTCCTGCCACCCTTTCCTACAGGTGGTTTAGCTGAGCTGCAGTGGGTTTGTTTCAGCGCCTCTCTCTATACAGCTGTTGCCCCCACCCCCCCTTCTGTGTGCAGCCCCTTCCTTCTCGGTCCTCTCCAGCATTTGACGGTGTCTCTCTCAGGTCCCTCTCCATCCCCTCCCACTTGCCCAGGGCCCCCGCTCTGATGAACAGCTGCTCCCCACACCAGCCAGCAGTTAAAAATGAAAGAAAGAGAAATGACAAAACATACTTGCTAATCTAGAAGACTGCAAGAAAAGAAGAGAAAAAGGTCACATAAATGATGGGGAAAGCACAAAAATAACAATTACAATTCAAACGTTTTAGAAATAAAATATTCAACTAAATAATTTTAGCCAGAAATGAAATATAGTGGAAGCTCTGTGAGCTGAGCACCCAACAAACTGGTCAACACACACATTGGTCACCATAAGGAAGGAGCCGTCCTGTAGTGATACGCACACATGAGGTGTCCGGTCTGTGAAAGGAAGGTCAGTTTAAGGAAGAGGTCAGGATAGGGAGTGGCCAACTATGGAGGTTCTACTGTAAATAAATAAAACTGCATACTGAATAAAAGTTTAGCAATTTATATATAAAAACACAGACAAGTTAAAGTACTATATAAGGATGGAAAAATACATATCCCAGAAACAGTAACCAGGAGAAAGTTTGGTAGTTGTTGAGGTGGACAGACTTTGAAAGGACAGAAGGGACATTGGGAATCACAAAAATGTTAACCTGCCAGAATACATAACAAAACAATAATTTCATGCATCTAATAAAATACTACCAAGTTCGGCTTGGCACCTGTGGCTCAAGTGGCTAAGGTGCCAGCCACATACACCTGAGCTGGTGGGTTCAAATCCAGCCTGGGCCCCTCCAAACAACAATGACGGCTGTAACCAAAAACTAGCCAGGTGTTGTGGCGGGCACCTATAGTCCCAGCTATTTGGGAGGCTGAGGCAGGAGAATCTCTTGGGCCCAGGAGTTGGAGGTTGCTGTGAGCTGTGACACCACAGCACTCTACCCAGGGTGACAGCTTGAGGCTCTGTCTCAAAAAAAAAATACTACCAAGATCGTAAATAAAAATGTTATAATTAAAAGGAGAATCAATAAATCAATAATCACAGTGAAAATCTTCAACAAGCAGATTGAAGATTCCCATCTTTCAATCTTCTTCTCTCAATAATTGAAACAAAGACCATTAATGATACAGCCCAGATGGCAACAAACTAAGACCAGGAAGTCAAAGTTGTGTGAACTGAAATAAGATCCTAAAACCCCAAAGGACCTTCCCACTGACTCCCCTCTCAGACAAGAGGACCCCAGAGAAACCTCAGAACTGAGTTCCCAGCCGTGATGATGGGGGGTCAGACACGCCTCATTACACCCCCTTTCTCATAATGGCCATCAGGCTTTGTTTGGACTAAGGGCTGAACAGTAATCAGTCTGGTAACCCAGGCCAGCACTTTTCCCTGAGAAGGGATCCCCACCACCCATAGAGGGGCTTACCCAGCCTTTGGAGCAGCTGCAGAGAGCGGTTTTCATGTCCTTGTTTGACCTTTTGCCACAGAGGGCTCCATTTCTGAACTTGGACCCTGAAAAGGGGCACGGAGCTGGAGGGCACAGGTGCACATTCTCCTGCCCTAAGTATTCATGACTCCTCTATGGCCTGTTGAATATGTAGATTTGCCCACTGCACTCAGCATAAATTCCCATCCCTCTGTCCCTTCCTGGAAGCACAAATTCCTGGCCTCAGCCAGGGCTCTGTTTCCCAGCCTGTTGGAATGGCCTCCCCAGGCTGCAGCCCTTTATGAGAAATAAAGTTTTCCTCTCCACGTGAGGGGCCTCATCCTGTTCTTCAGTTAACAGCTGCCATCCATCTATGCTTGTAAATAAAGTTTATTGAAACACAGGGACACCCACTGGTTACATGTTCTCTATGGGCGATTTTGCACTCCAGTGGCAGAGCTGAGTAGCTGCAGCAGAGACCACATCGCCTGAGAAGGCTGAAATATCTACTATTTGACCATTTACAGAAAGTACACCACCCTTGGCAAAGTTGACCTGCACAGGGCCAACAAGGAACTGCCTCTACTGATTATATGTGTTAGGGCCGTGCCTGACAACCAAAGCATGCTCTTTTCAAAGGCATATAGAATATTTGCTTATATTTACTAAGAATCTCTTTAAACGCTAAAGGTTTAAATCATTCTGTTTTCTGACTACAGTAGATTAATGTAGACATCAGTAAGTTAAAGTTATCTGTGAAATGTTTGGAAATTTAGTGATATACCATCAAATAATACATGTCAAAGATGAAATCATAAAGAAATTAGACAATATTTTAAATGAATAATAATAAAATGCAACACGCAAAAATGACCCAAGTGCAGCTGGAATAATGTTCAGAGGGAATTCTAATTCTTAACTACTTGTCTTACCAGAGTGAAGCTACAAATCAATTATCTAGGTCTGTATATTTTTAAAAAATGGAAAATGCAGAGCAAATTATACTCAAAAACTGTATCAGGAAGGCAATGAAGGAAGAAATGAGCAGATCTCAGCGTAACAGAAACACCCACAGCAGGAGGATTAATCAGGCCAACATCAGTCCTTGACTAACTCCTAACAAGGCTGATGAGAATGTAAGGACAAAAGGCCAACTTACCAAAACCAGAAATAAAAAATGCACATCTGTGCAGATGCTAAGGAGGAAGTCACAAGCAACTGTACACCAATGTGACGCCTTGGATGAAGAGGACAAGAAATAAAGCCCAGCCCACCAACGCTGGCAGCAGAAAACCTGAGAACTTCAGTATCTAGAGAACAGGTGTAACCTGCCGTGGACACCTGTTCACAACCTGCAGGCCCAGGCAGCCCCACCAGTAAATTCATCTAATTCTTTAAATATGAATTGTAGCGGTATTAGACAACCTTGTCTAGAAATCGGAAAAGAGTCTCAGGTAGCCACGTGGCTTTGACACCAAAACCTGATGATTTTCCTCACAAGCATTTAAGTTTAAATCCTAAACAAGAGGTTAGCAAATTGAATTCAGCAATTTGCGTAGGGCACACACTGCACCGGTGTGGTCAGCGGCGATTTAACAGTAAAAGAGTTGATTGACCGACTTCATCCCCTCAACAGCAATGGAGAAAATTCATTCCATCATTTGGACAAAAGACACAAAAATCACTTGTTAAACTCCAACCTTGACTCACGTTCAACGGTCTCAGCCTACTGGGCGTTGACAGTAACTGTAAAGGTGCAGCGAGGGAGGCAGTGGGACGAGCGGCCACAGAGGGTGGACTCAGTAGGTAAAGTGAA
>CAUYON010189057.1:0-11241 GCA_963573935.1 Arctocebus calabarensis | reverse complement strand
ATTTCACTTATAAGTGAGGATGCAATATCCTAAACAACATATTAACAAGTTGAATTAAAAATTAATGTTTAAGTAATGGACTTTGGTCAAAATCGAATCCAATTTATGTGAGAATTAGTCACTATTTTCTTTTCTTTTTTTTTTGTTTTCTTTCCCTTACCCCCTTCCTCCTTCTCTCGTTGTCTGCTCTCTCCTTCCCCCATGCCCCACTGTGTCTTTATTAGCCACTAATTATCCTCAAATCAAAGTTGACTACATAGGATTCATGCTTCTCCATTCCTGTGATGTTTCACTAAGAATAATGAAGTTATTCATCTAAGTTAGTACAAATGCTGCAAAGTCTCCATTGTTTTTGATGGCTGAGTAATATTCCATTGGTATACATATACCATAGCTTACCAATCCATTCCTGGGTTGGAGGACATTTAGGCTATTTCCACATTTTAGCAATTGTAAATTGGGCTGCAATAAATAGCCCAGTACAAGTGTCTTTATAATAAAAGGATTTTTTTCCTTCTGGATAGATGCCCAGTAATGGGATTGTGGGATCAAATGGGAGGTCTAGGTTGAGTTCTTTGAGCTTTCTCCATACTTACTTCCAAAAAGGTTGTATTAGTTTGCAGTCTCACCAGCAGTGTAAAGGTATTCCTTTATCCCCACATCTGCACCAGATCTGCAATTTTGAGATTTTGTGATATAGGCCATCTCACTGGAGTTAGATGGTATCTCACGGTGGTTTTAATTTGCATTTCTCTAATACTTAGGGATGATGAGTATTTTTTCAAGTGTTTACTGGCCATTTGTCTGTCATCTTTAGAGAAGATTCTATTCATCTCTCTTCCCCATTGATGTATGGGATTGTGAGTTTTTCTCTTGTAGATTAATTGAAGTTAATATACAGATCCTGGTAATTAAACTTTTGTCAGATTCAAAATGCATAAATATCCTTTCCCATTGGGTAGGTTGTCTATTTGCTTTGGTTGTTGTCTCCTTGGCTGTACAGAAGCTTTTCAGTTTAATTAAATTCCTTTTGTTTATTGTTGCAGTTGTTGCTATTGCCATGGCAGTCTTCCTCATAAAATCTTTCCCCAGGCCAATATCTTCCAGTGTTTTTCCAATTCTTTCTTTGAGGGTTTTTATCATCTCATGCCTTAAATTTAAGTCCTTTATCCATCTTGAATCAATTTTGTGAGTGGAGAAAGGTACTCATCCAGTTTCAATCTTTTACATATGGATATCCAATTCTCCCAGCACCATTTATTAAATAGGGAGTCTTTCCCCCAGTGAATGCTCTTGTTTGGTTTATCAAAGATTAGATAGCTATAAGTTGTTGGTTTCATTTCCAGGTTTTCTATATGATTCCAAGTATCTATGTCTCTATTTTTGTGCCAGTACCATGTTGTCTTGACCACTGTGGCTTTGTAATACAGCCTAAAATCTGGTTTGGTGATACCCCTGGCTTTTTTTTTTATTACTAAGAATTGCCTTAACCATCCTTTTTTTTTTTTTCTGGTTCCATTCAAAGCTCAGAGTCATTTTTTCCAGGTGTAACTAGAAAGAAAAAGGTAAAATCTCTAGTAACCTCAATCAGAACTGATAAAAGGGAAACAACAACCGATGCCACAGAAATACAAGAGATTATCTCTGAGTACTACCAGAAACTTTATGCTCAGAAATTTCACAATGTGAAGGAAATGAATCAATATTTGGAATCAAATCCTCTCCCTAGACTTAGCCCAGATGATATAGGTCTCCTGAACAGACCAATTTCAAGCTCTGAGATCAAATGATAAAAAAATCTCTCAACAAAAAAATGCCCTGGTCCAGATGGCTTCAAATCATAATTTTATCAAATTTTCAAAGAAGAGCTTATTCCTATGCTACATAAATTATTCCAGAAAATTGAGGAGGAAGGAATCTTCCCTAATATGTTCTATGAAGCAAATATCACTCTGATACCAAAACCAGGTAAAGACCCAAGTAAAAAGGAGAATTTCAGACCAGTTTCACTAATGAATATAGATGCAAAAATTCTCAACAAAATCTTGGCCAATAGGTTACAACTTATCATCAAAAAAGTCATATAACATGATCAAGTAGGTTTCAGCCTAGGGATGCAACCCGGGGATGGTTTAATATTCGAAAGTTCATAAACATTATTCACCGTATCAACAGAAGCAAAACCAAGGACTATATGATCCTCTCAATAGATGCAGAAAAAGCATTTGATAAAATTCATCATCCTTTTCTAATTAGAACACTGAAGTGTATAGGTATAGGTGGCACATTTCTTAAACTGATCAAGGCTATCTATGATAAACCCACAGCTAATATTTTACTGAATGGAGTAAAACTAAAAGGTTTTCCTCTTAGAACTGGAACCAGACAAAGTTGTCCTTTGTCACCGTTGCTATTCAACATAGTGCTGTGCTGGAAGTGCTAGCCAATACAAGTTAGACAAGACAAGACAAGAAAAGTTAGACAAGACAAGAAAATAAAGGGCATCCAGATGGGTGTAGAGAAGGTCAAACTCTCCCTTTTTGCTGATGATATGATCTTATACTTAAAGAACCCCAAAGACTCAACTACAAGACTCTTGGAAGTCATCAAAAAATACAGTAATGTCTCAGGATATGAAATCAATGTCCACAAGTCAGTTGCCTTTGTATATGCCAACAAAAGTCAAGATGAGTGGTTAATTAAGGACACAACTCCCTTCACCATAGCCCCAAAGAAAATGAAATACTTAGGAATATACCTAACAAAAGAAGTGAAAGACCTCTTTAAAGAAAATTATGAAACCCTCAGAAAGGAAATAGCAGAGGACTTTAACAAATGGAAGAACATACCATGCTCATGGCTGGGAAGAATCAACATTGTTAAAATGTCTATACTTCCCAGAGCAATTTACTGATTCAACACCATCTGTATTAAAATACCAACATCCTACTTTCAAGACCTGGAGAAAATGATTTTTTTTTTTTTTTGAGACAGAATTTTACTCTCTTCCCCAGGCAGAGTGCTGTGGCATCAGCCTAACTCACAGCAATCTCAAAATCCTGGATTCAAGCAATCTTCTTTTGTCAACTTTCCAAGTAGTTGGGTGTACATCTGCCCTCCACAATACCTGGCTAATTTTTTATTTTTAATAGAGATGGGGTCTCACTCTTGTTCAAGGCCATCTTGATTTCCTGAGTCCAAGTGATCTTCCCAGCTTGTCCTCCCAGAGTGCTAGGATTACAAATTTGAGGCACTATGCTTGGCCTTTGTGTTGGTTTTTTAAATTTCAAATTAATGTGAGAGTACAAATTTTTAGGTTTCATTGTTTTCAATTATAAGATAAGGTTCAAGTTGTAACTGAGCCCTTCACCCAGAGGGCATGCCTAATGCCCTTACCTGGTGCACATTAAATGAGATCCTACCAAATGCCCACCCTCCTCCTGCCAATCGTCCTCCCTCCTCTCCTTCTCCCCTTCCTTCTTCCTTCACCCCCTTGATAGATTATATTTGCATCTCATCATTTATGTGGGCATGTAGTTGTCTACATATTGGTTTCATATTAGTATTAAGTACATTGGAATTTTTTCAATTCTTGAGATGCTTTACTAAGAAGAATGTGCTTCAAATTCACCCTGGTAAACATAAAAGATGTAAAGTCTCTATCTTTTCTTATGGCTGAATAGTACTCCATGGTCTACATATGCCACAGTTTCTTAATCCATTCATGGAATAATGGGTAGTTGGGTTGTTTCCATGACTTGGCAATTGTGAATAGAGCTGCAAGAAACATTCTGGTGTAAATGTCTTTGTGGTAAAGTAATTTTTTTTCTTAGGGGTAGATACCTAGTAATGGAATTGAGTGATCAAATGGAGGGTTGACTTTAGTTCTTTAAGAATTCTTCACCATTGGAGGTGCCTATGGCTCAGTGAGTAGGGCGCTGGCCCCATATACCAACCGTGGCAGGTTCAAACCTGGCCCTGGCCAAACTACAACAAAAAATAGCTGGGCTTTGTGGTGGCCTCCTGTAATCCCAGCTACTTGGGAGGCTGAGCCAAGAGAATAGCCTAAGCCCATGAGCCCTTGCTGTGAGCTGTGATGCCACAGCACTCTACCGTGGGTGACAGAATGAGACTCTGTCTCTAAAAAAAAAAAAAGAATTCTTCATAGTTCTTTTCGTAAAGGTTGTATTAGTTTGCAATCCCACCAGCAGCATAGAAGTACTCCTTTCTCTCCACATCTATGCTAGCATCTGCAGAGTTGGGACTTTGTGGCTAATCTCTCTGGGGTTAAGTAATATCTCAGAGTGGTTTTGATTTGTATTTCTCTAATGATTAGAAAGTGAACACTTTTTAATGTGTTTTTTTGCCAATTGTCTGTCATCTTCAGAAAAGTTTCTGTTCACTTTTGCCCCCTTATAAATGGAGTTGGTTGCTCTTTTCATGCTGATTAGTTTTTTTCTGTAGATTCTAGTTATCAGCCCTTGCCAGATTTTTAACATGCAATAATCTTCTCTTATTCTGAAGGCTGTCTGTTTGCTTTAGGTGTGGTATTCTTAGCTGTGCAGAAGCTTTTTAGCTTGATAAGGTCCTGTTTATTTACCTTTTGGTATTGCTATTGCCTGGGGTGGGGGAGGGTCTTCTTCATAAAATCTTTTCTCAGGCCAATATTGTCTTGTGGATGACATGATCTTATACCTGGAAAACCCCAGGGACTCAACTACAAAACTTATAAGTGATCAAGGAATATAGCAACATCTTAGGATACAAAATTGATGCCCACAAATCAGTAGCGTTCATATACACCAATAACAGTCAAGCTGAGAATAAAATCAAATACTCTATACTTTTTACAGTAGCTCCAAGAAAGATGAAATACCTGGGAATATATCTAACAAAGGACATGAAAGATGTCTATAAAGAGAACTATGAAACCTTGAGAAAGGAATTGGCAGAAAATGTTGACAAATGGAAGAACATACCATGCTTGTGGCTGGGAAGAATAAACATTGTTAAAATATCCATACTACCCAAATCAATCTGCAGATTTAATGTAATCACTATCAAAGCACCAACATAATACTCAGAAAACTTGAAAAAAATAGTACAGTTTTACCCCCAGAATATGAATGTCCCAGAACTTGAACAACTTGGAATCTGAATGAAAAATTGGAGAAAATTTTGCCCAAAATATGAATGCTGCTTGAAATATGAACACTGAGCATATTGTTCATGTGTGTTTGTGTTTGTTTCCCCAGCACTCAAGCCACCCATATGCTTCGTAGTTCAGCTCATTGTTGGAAGTTGTAGTGAAAGCATCTCGTGTGATTTTCACTGCTAATGTTATGCTTTTGTGCCTATTTTGTGTGTGTGTGTTTTTTTAAATGATGACAACTAAGTATATTGACCATGGATCCTAAAATGTGAAGTGAGGAAAATAAGAGTAAGAGGAAAACTGTTAGAGGTACAATTGAAGTTAAGAAAGATCTTATCGCTAAGCATGAAAGTGGTACACATGTGGCTGATCTTGCTACTATGTTTGGAATGCCTACATAGACTATACAATTTTGAAAAATAAAGAAGCTATTAAAGCAGGTGCTGTGGTGAAAGGGGTTACAAAACTGACCTCTAGGAGATCAAAAAGTAAGGAAGAGATGGAAAAACTCCTCTTAATTTGGATTAATGAAAAACAGTTGGCTGGTGATGTGATTTCTAAGATAATAATTTTTTTCTTTTTTATAAATCATAACTGTGTACATTAATGCATTTATGGGGTACAATGTGCTGATTTTATATACAATTTGGAATGCTTACATCAAAGTGGTTAACATAGCCTACACTTACATAATTGTAGTGTTAAGACATTCATACTCTACATGTAATAGATTTGACACATACCCTTGCAATATGCACTATAGGTGATGTGATAATTTGTGAGAAAGCCAAGATCCTCCATTATGATTTAGTGAAAGTCATACCTGACACTAGTGCTCAAAAGAAGATGTTCAAAGCCAGTGGCGGTAGTTTCAGAACTTTAAGAAAAGGACTGGGATCCATAGGGTTGTTATGCACAGAGTGGCTGCAAGTTCTAATTCAGAAGCAGCAGGAAAGTTTGTAAAGGAGTTTAAGGAGTTTTAGAATAGTGGGGTTGGGGGTATGTTTCGAACCAGGTGTTCAATTGTGATGAAACGGACTTTATATTTTTAGGTTTTTATATTTTTAATTTTATTAACTTACACTTTATTTAATATTTGTTAATTTATTATTTGTTAATATTTTACCTTAAAATCCAGCGTATTTACTGTTAAAATCATTTTGAAAATTCAAATTTGTGAGACCCAGGAATGGATTAATGCAGTTTCTGTTATTTTAAAGGAGAAAAATTGTCTTGGAACTTGAAAGATTTGGAACTTGAACAAGGTTCTGGAATGGATTAAGTTTGGATACCAAGGTATCATTGTACTTTGTTTCTTGTTGAACCAGAAAAAACTCTGAGTAGTCAATACACTTTTTAGAAATAAAAACAGATCTGGAGGGATTACTTTGCCAAACTTCAGATTATACTGTAAGTGTATAGTGATCAAAACAGCATGGTACTGGGACAAAAATAGACATATAGATCTATGGAATAGAATAAATAATCTAGAGATGAACCCAGCCACATATTTCCATTTGATATTTGATAAACCAAACAAAGTCATGCACTGGGGAAAAGAATCTCTATTTAATAAATAGTGCAGGAAGAACTGGTTAGTCATATGCAAAAGACTGAAACTGGACCTGCACCTCTCACCATCAACAAAAATTGACTCTCACTAGATAAAAGATTTAAATTTAAGATGTGAAACAAAAATTCTATAAGAGGGTGCAAGGAAAATGCTTTGTGTTAGTTTTTAACTTTCTTATGGATATCATAGAGCTCTCTTATAGTCCTGATTTTAAATTCTTTACCTGTCATTTTGGATTTTCATTTTGGTTAGGATTGCTAGAGGGCTGGTATGATCCCTTAGGGGGATATTACATTGTTTCCTTAAGGGAAATATTAGTGTTTTTTCATACTGGGGGAATTCCTTCTCATTTGAAGAAGCTTTCACTTGTTATTTTCGTTTGGATAAGACATATTTCCCTCCTTTTGAATGTGCGATGGTGGGTATATTGGATAGAATCCTTTGGTTTTTGGTGATAGATAGACTTCGAATGGTGGTTTTCTCAAATGTTCATTATTTATAAGTTGTAATAACATTTTTTGGAGCATGTGAGCAATCTCATAGCCTCCTGAATAGATGGGGAGATGAAGGTCACCAGTGGATTTTCTCAGTACCTAATTCTGTACACTTATGTCAGCATAACTTGTACTGTGTGGCCTTTGTGTGTAGGGCCTGGCTGAGTACAATTACCTTAACAAATATTATAATGGGCCTGCAAGTTGACCTCCAGGCCCATAGATGGCACTCTGAGAAAAGGGGCAGCTGCTGTGGGATTTATGCTTCACCTTTATTAATCAGAGGTTCTGAGATATCCCAGGAAATGGGGAAGTTTGCCAGCTAGAGGTCTCTGTCCTGTGTTCTACCACAGAGCCAGGTGGAGGGTGCAGAGCCAGGAGAGGTTGGGTTGGGCAAACCCCACTCCAGTCTCCCTAAAAGCAGATGCAAATGCTACCCCCAGGAAGACTGAGGGACAGCTCCCAGACTACAGGAGAAACTTCCAGGGAGGGCAGAGGTGCCTCCTCTGTGCCAAAGAGCCTGCATGGGGAGGGCTTCTCCAGCATCTACATCTCAATCATAGTAGAGGGGCCTGAACCGTTCCCGGAAAGGCTAGGCCAGTCTTAAGCAGTCTGTTCAGATCTTCCCAGAAGCTTCCCCAGCTGGGGCAGAGTCCACGGCCTCAGGAGGGGCCGGGGTTTTTCTGCCCTTAGCTAATAGTGCAGTTTTTCTGTGGGAAGGGATGGGTCCTCTCCCAAATCCTTGGGCCCGTCCACCCTCCACAGAATACTCTTGTGATTTCAGACTGTGCGTCCTCCCTCATCACCTGAGTCCCGCTCTCAAACCTGTCCGGTCTGTGTCTGGCGCACTAGAATGTGTCTCCTTCTAATGCTGCAGGCAAGGAGTTCCAAACGTGTTCACCGCTTTTCCACTGCCTTTGGAGGAAGAGCCATGAACCCCTCTATCTGTGGGGACCTCTGCCTGTAGCACATGCCCACCAGAGATAAACAGCTGCTCATGAACTTCTCTGTGAAACCTGCTTTCCCTGTTGCAATGAATGAGAGAGAGCAAGGCCACTGTGCTGGTCAATCAAGCGCACCTAGGTGGGAGGCATTTGGGTGCTACAGAACTGGGGTCATGTCTATCCCTTTCCAAATGCCATGCCCTTATCCAATATGGCAGTTCTGTAAAGGGGGAATGGGTACAGTCCCAGAATCCCATTCCTCAGCTACACTCTTCCCTTGGATATGATCCACGTGGGCTTCCTTACCACCCAAGTCCAGCTCCCAGATTTCTCATCTCACTGCACCTTTCCCGTGTCCAGGGTGTGCTAGACCAGCTTGTTTATCTCAGCCACCAACATTTGACCTTGCCAAATGCTGGTGATCATTAAGTTACCAAATTGTTCACCCGCAAGTCCTCAAGCAGGAGGGAGTGGGTCCCACTTTCCAAGGAGAACACAGCCTGGGATTCACACCCACCAGACAGAACAGAAGCAGCTGTTGGTGAGCACCTCAGCTAAAACTACTCCTGGGAGTGTACCGAGTGGGGGAAGCAGCTCCTGGACAGCCTAAGCCCACAATGTTTCTCAGTTGCAGTGGCTAAAGGAGGTGGGCTGGGGGTAGTAGCTGGAAGGGGAAAGCTGGCATTCCAACCGCTCATGGCACTCTCCTGGGGGGGGGGGCTGTGTCTTGGAATGCCTAAACTGCTGGAACTCACTAGTTCATGCCACTATTCCATATTTGCCTCTGGGCTTGTGCTTGTGGAGGGTGGAAAATCCTTCATATTCAGGGCCTTACTGTTTTCCCTGAAGGGACTTATGAGAGGGAGGGGAATGCCCCCTCACCCTTTTGCCGGGCTCTGAACTTCTCTGGGTTCCGTTTGAGCCGAACCTTCTCTTTATATTACTACTTCTTAGCTTGGCAGTTTTCTCTGTGGGTCCCTGGCAGTGTCTGACTTCTTTCTGTGGTCCACACCTGAGCTGTGACTCTTCTCCCATCTCTACTGTCTGACATCTTGCTTTCCCACTGGGTCGGACTGACAGACAAGTGATGTCTCTAGAGGGACTTCTTCTTCAGACTGGGAAGTCATAAGTAGTTTTTTATTCCTGAAGGTCTTTTCAGTCTTTCTTATTCATTTTGTTCTTTTTGCTTAGGGTTTGAAAGCAATTGGATTTTTGAAATTTACTAAATCTCAATTTTTTGCAGCCTCCTAATCCCTTCAATTTTTGCTCTCAAATAAGCTAATGCAATCTCAAGCTTATGTCTATTCCACAGTATCTTTCTAAAAAGCAGCAAATGATAGCCAACATGGAGGACTTTCAGCTATTTTCTCTGTGTTATTATCTCAGCAGACCCTCAGTGTGCCTTCCAAAACAGACGCTTGTCTTACCAAAGGTTTTGCTACAGCATTACATGAATTGTATTGTGTCTAGTCTTCTCTCAGTTTCCTCACTACTTCCAGATACCGAATATCTTATGTTTTTGTTGTAATATCTGACTATGGTAGGATAGATCCCACGGACAATAGCTCAAACAGAGCCTAAATTTATTTCTAGATACCGTAAGTTGTTTATGGAGATTTTAATTTGGTGGTGATCAGGGAGGTGTCCCTATAGGTCTTTAGAGAAGCAGGCCTTTGCAAGCTCCTTCATCACTAACATGAAGCTCCCAGAGCCATTTAAGCATGAGCATTTGACCAAAAGGCAAGAAAAGGTGAGGAAAAATGATAAAGGATCACATATTGAATGATTTTATAGGCCTGGTCTATATTTCCATATCCATTCAATTAGTTATAACTTAAAATACATACAGTTAAAAAAATTGGGAAAAGTGATGGGAATATGAAGTCTACTGTGGTTTAAGAATTAATAGCCAAGCAGTTTCAGCTAGATTTTAAGAGTAAGCATCCTCAAAGAGTTTAGGTTTGATTAAAATAAAAATTGAAATAGTCAGGATTCACAGTAAGTAACTTTATTTATTTATTTATTTTGAGACAGAGCCTCAAGCTGTCACCCTGGATAGAGTGCTGTGGCATCACAGCTCATAGCAACCTCCAATTCCTGGGCTCAAGCAAGTCTCCTGCCTCTGACTCCCAAGTAGCTGGAACTACAGGCACTCGCCACAACGCCCAGCCATTTTTGGTTGCAGCCACCATTGTTGTTTGGTGGGCCCGGGCTGGATTTGAACCCGCCAACTCAGGTGTATGTGGCTGGCTGGCGCCTTAGCCCATTGAGCCACAGGCGCCGAGCCCTCAGTAAGTAACTTTAAAGAGAAAGTATGAATACTGATATGACTACAGAAAAAGTTACCTAGACAAATGTGTTTAAAAACTTCAGGTTTTGTGCCCCTTCACTTTTCATTTTCATTGGATTCATCAGCTTATTTTTACATCTTTGAGAGAAATGCAATTTTTTTAACTGAGTCATTGAAAGCTTGCTTCACTTGCTTGTTTCGTAGTGTGTAAATAAAGGGATTCAGCATGGGTGAAATAGAAGTAATAAGTAGTGAAATCCCTTTATTAATAGCCACCTCGTCCTTGGCTGAAGGTTTGACATAAATGAAGATGCAACTCCCATAAGCAATTGAAACAACAATCATGTGGGAAGAACAAGTGGAAAAGGCCTTTTTTCTTTGCTGGGCAGAGGGGATTCTTAGAATGGTTCTAATGATGTAACTGTATGAGAGAACCACACACATGAGGGTGATGATGAATGTCAACACAGCACACACTATTACCATCTGTTCTATCAACCACGTGTCCGAGCATGATCTCTTCAGGATAGGAGATGCATCACAGCCAAAATGATCAATGATATTAGAGTCACAGAATTCTAGGTAAAAACCTAAGCTAAGTGGTGGGAGAATAATGAGGAATGCTGCCATCCAGCAGCAAATAACCGTTGCTTTGCACACTTTGTTGCTCATGATTGTCATATAATGCAAAGGTTTGCAGATGGCCACATAGCGATCATAGGACATGGCAGCCAAAAGGAAGAATTCAGTTGCCCCAAAGAGATCTGTTAAAAACAGTTGAATGGCAC